>PVKY010010562.1:0-12551 GCA_004027775.1 Bradypus variegatus
TACTTTGGGCAGATTACTTAGTGACACTGGTCTCAATTTTCTTCTCTATAGAACAGAGACAATATTAATAATTCTATTTTACATATTCAGTGTAAGGGTTAAACGAGAAAATGAATGAAAGAGTGTAGTACATGTTATACAATCAATGTCAGATGAGACCCCCTTCTACCCTTTGTCCCTTTACTTATCTTATCATTAAAGTAATATTTCATACATTAGTCTGGGTCAGCATAGGGCTTGAAAGGACATAAAATACAAACTTCCTCATGGTATTCATATTCTTTTCTTAGAGAAAGAAGGACCTTGGGAAGGCAAGATATATAAAACAAATGAATGATTAAACTTGATAACCAACATATATGCAACCTAATGGCTGATAATGATGAAAAGGAAGAAAGAGTGCCATTTCTGCTGTGGATATTCACAGCAAATTCTCAGTATATACCAATAGTTCTAACATTTTGTCTCATACACCAGCTTTCTGTGCAGTGGAGTCTGCCAAATTGGTCCAAGTTCCAGCTGCATAAAGCTCTTTTAGACAATCTAAGGGTATTGGGAGCTATTTGTCTCACTCCAGGGTAGGTCTCTTAACCCAACCATGCATCTCCCCAGCTAAGCTGCAGCTCTGTGTTGATATGACAAACATAGCTGTAACGGTGTGGAGACCAACAATGAAAGACAATTAAATGTTTGAATAAGAGGGCACTCATTAAACCTTAAGATATTTGGCATCTAAAATGGATAGAGGGACACATTGCCTGATTAATCTGGATAAGATCCTAGACTAATCACATGAAAGAAAAAAATATAAAAATTAACCTGTTACATTTTTAAGCTTCTATCTACATACATACATACAAATAAAGGATTCCTATTGTTTGTATGTTGTCATATAAATTTCCAGCTACAGAAGGGTTTTTATTATGTCAGTATTTTGAAGATAAACTGTATTCCTTTTGTATTTCACCATAGGGAAGGTTATGAAAGACTGTAGTTATAGTTTATCAGTGATATTGATAAAATGGATAAGATATATTTAAAATTTCTTTCATAGCATCCTCAATATGAACTGCATAAATTCATATCACTTTACGAGTAAATGAAATGTTACACCCTTTTAGTTCACGCTCAATAAAAATTTGTTGTATGAGTGAATAAACAAAAGAGCACTAAAAATAAAATTGCTCTCTTATCAGTAATAAAAAACAATTTAATTTATAGATCAATCATTTTAATATGCTTTTTATGAAGTCAAATCCATAGACTCATGTTTAAAAGACACATTTGCCCCTGTATACACGCTTTGTTAAAATAACTATGTGAATCCGAACCCCTAGTAAAGTTAGATCTTTTCCTCTAAGAATCATTTCCCTAGACTGGATGAGGTGCATGCCTTCTCTCTTCTTTGTTTTCCACATAGGAGTATTTATTACCCTGAATTAAACTGCCTGTGAATTTGTCTTCTTTTCTGTTTCCTCCACCACACAAATCACTAGACTGAAGGCTACTTGATGGCAGACACTGTGACTTGTTTATTGTTGCAGTGCCAAGGACTTTGATATATCTGGAATTAAACAGGTTTAATCAGATTAAACACTAGGGGAGATTGAGTTATGTATCCCAGAAAAAACATATTTTTATCTTAACCCTGTTCCTGTGGGTTTCAACCCATTGTAAACAGGTACTTTTGAAGAGCTTATTTTTTAGTGAAAGTTATGGCCAACTGAATTGGGATGAGTCTCAATCCAATTACTGGAGGCCTTATAAAAAGAAAGTCATGGGGAGAAGCCAGAAGATGGAAGTCAAGGGAATCGGGAAGAGAAAGGAGAGGACATTGATATGTGATGGGAAAGCCAAGGAATCCAAGAATTGCTGGTCTCCAGAATGCTGCTGACCCCAGGAGGAGGCAAGCTTCCAGCTTCTGAAACCATGAGGCAATAAATTCCTGTTGTTTAGACCAACTTATTGTGTGGTATTCATCATAGCAGCCTAGAAACTAAGACAAACACAAATACTAGTCAACTAATTCTGTAGTTTTCCTCATTCTTCATATTTCATAGGTATATAATTGTGGAATTTGTTGAAAAGTACTAGGGGATGCCTATGTAAATACCTTCCAAACATATGGAAATGCACAGTTAAGGCACAGCATTGTAACCATAAAATATTCATAGTGAATTTTCTAATATGTTTGATAGCATATTAGCATTAGTTTATGATGGTTTATTACAGTTTAAAGAACATTAAAGAGAATAATGTCCCATTATACAGACACCTCTCTTTTCTAAAAAATCAGTAGTTTTGTCATTGCCATTTGAACTTTTGAGCAGTTCTAACAATTGTTTTTGAGAAAAATAGGGCTTTTCTGTATCCACGTTTTCATTTCCAAGCTGCTAAAACAAATACCACACAATGGATTGGTTTAAACAATGGGAATTTATTGGCTCACAGTTTTGAAGCTGGAAGTCCAAAATCGACATGTCAGCAAGGCAATGCTTTCTTCTTAAAGACTGTGGCATTCTGAGTCTGGTTGCCAGTGATCCTTGGGTCCTTTTGGACCCAAGCTTTTCTGTCACACGGTAATGCACATTGCTTCTCTCTGTGTTTGACTTTCACTCTGCCCAACCTGATTCTGTGGAGCCACACCTTAACTGAAGTAACATCTTGAAGAGATCTTATTACAATGGGTCTACACCCACTGAATGCAGACCAAAACCAAGAACAGGTCCAAACTGGGGTACACAATTCACTCTACCATACGGTATGTATGGAACTTCTTATAAATATTGATATGAATGTTTAAGTGCTTGGATAGAAAAAGATAGAGTCACTTTCTTGCAGACAGAGGCCTCAGTTTTATTTGACATATGGGAACATTTATTGATTATTAACCTGGTAAAGAGAAATGTATATTGGATCAAGATCCTGAAATTAAGAGGAGGGCATTTCTTTGTTTGGGAGGCAACTCCTGGATAGTGGAGCATACAATAAGTTATAGCAATGGGACTGGAGCTAGAAAAGCAGGGGGAAGTGGTACCCTGCTGTGCATCAAGATCACGTTTCCAAGTGCTTTTTACATGGGTCTGGGGTAGGATAAGTTGAATTGTTTATGAATCTCTCCAAGTCATCCACCACAGGCTGTGGTGAGACATACTAGGCCAGAGGTTGGTACCACAGGTCCTGGGCCCAATAAGACACAAACTGAATCCTAAGAGAGTGAGTGCATAAGAAACAGAAATCTGAATTTTGTACGGTGTACTGGGTTTATATTTTCTTTGTCTGTCTTCACTTTAACAGTCTTTTTTAGCATTTCAGCCTCTCTCAACTGTGCTAACCATGTTTGACCTGAGCTTTAAAACAGAAGCAATGGTTCATACTTCCTCTTCTAGCAGAACCACTGTTTCCCTCCTTTCCCCTTGCCTTCCACTCCCTAAGTTAGAGAGTTATAACAAACCCAGTGTCTTTTATGCTTTGCAACCACTTCTAGGTCTAACATAGCAATTGGGGGCATATAGTTGATACTCTATAAATCATTTAAATTTATTAACGAACACATGATTAAACCTGTTTAGAGAATCCTAGTCATTTATAGGAAAATAAGCAAACCTTTGGCCCAGAAGTTTTGATAGAAGTTAATAGATAATATTTAGTGGGGGGAAAAATCAAGAAATAGCAGAATATACAGTTATTTAGAAATAAATAAAGAAGAACATGTAAAAGAGTTGAAAGTAGTTGACTCTGAGAAGCTGAATTTTGGAGTTGAAAAGAATGGAGTAGGGGATTTTTGTTGACATTGTTATTAATCACATTGCAAACTATGTACTCTTGAAACTAGGTGCATACATTCCTTAAATAAAAATAATAATAAAAAAGAGAGAGGGAGGCACTAGGGTCCTTTGTCCAGTATGATAATGGCAGCAAAGTGCTAGTTATGGCCTTGCCCCCTGAAGTATGGAGAAACTCAAGAGGAAAAGCTCTATTTACTTAGAGTTTAACTACCAGTAATTATTTGGAGGTCCTGCATTTTGTTTTAATTAGGTGGAGTGGCCTGTGAGTGTTACAAAATCTTGAGGTGTATATATATGTGTGTGTTTGTGTGTGTGCTTTATGTGTGTTTCATCTTCTTTGGAAATAATGGGAAATTAACTTTTGGCATGAATCACATCAAGGAATG
This sequence comes from Bradypus variegatus, assembly GCA_004027775.1. Lineage (NCBI taxonomy): Eukaryota > Metazoa > Chordata > Mammalia > Pilosa > Bradypodidae > Bradypus > Bradypus variegatus. The sequence continues at coordinate 4,175 of PVKY010010562.1, forward strand.
GTCTTAATTCAGAAGGTTGGGAATGAGGGATGGAGGGTTCCTAGATTCCTCAGGTCTTTTGCATAAGTCGTTGAAGAGTCGTGGAGATAACCCCAAAATTATGTGTATGGGGGGTTGGGGAGGGGGAAATGGAAAGGGGCAATGGGGTAAGTTTTTAGGACAGAAGATCTAGTCCAAAATTGGAAACAAGGGAAGGAGAACACGAAAGAAAGGATGATTCAAAGATCCCCACTTCAAAGAGTGGCTCCCAAGCACGTTTCAGTTCTTTTTCCTGGTACAGAATCTTCTGTCAAAGATGCTTTGGCTATTTGTCTTTCACCACACACAAAAAAGAAGTTTGTAAACAATAACAATAAGAACCCCAAAAGAACATGGAGAAAGACCAACATATTATAGTTACACAAATTAGGCCACGTAGCAATCACCAAATCAGCGACACGTGAAGTTCTACAAAGCCCAGACATATAGAATAACTAGAGGGGGGCAGCATTCTGCTCCAAGAACCCAGGATCAGGCACACATCGCCCAATGTGTTCTATTGCATTTGCCCCGTTTCAATGCTGTGAGGTAGGTTTGCAGTGATCCCACAGCATGTAAATGAAACCCCCTTTCTTCTTTAGCTACTATCACACTATAATCACTACTGCAGCAGGGTAGGACATTGGTTCTGGGTGCCATGAAGAAGCCTTCACTGATGGTCTCTCTGGAAGCCAAGCAGGAAAAGTCTAGACATTTGAAAGGTTAAGAATTTTAGTCTTTGCTTCATACATCCATCCTTGGACACACACACACACACACACACCCACTGTGCATGGCAGGCCCAGTCTAATCCAGAGAAGGATGGATCTGGTGTCCCAAGCCAAGTCCTGTGCCCTATGATTAAGAGATTACCAACATACGTAATAAAGGAACAGGAATCCCTTATTACATATATTGGTAACTCTCACCTAATCCTAGCTTCTTCTCTTGACTTTTAACCTGGCCCAGCCTCTCCTAACCTCTGGGCACCATCTTCCCATTTAAACTAATTTCCAATCTTCCAGGAGGAGATCAAGTCATGGGGCGACCCAATTAAAACCTAGTCTCCCATAAAGGGAGGGATTTCAAGAGGACACTATGGCAGAAAAGCCTGCTCTAATTGGCAAAAATGAGGTAGCTCAAGTAGTTGCTCTTTGTGATAATAAAGCAACAACAATAAAAAAGTATTCCTGCTGTGCAGACCTGGAGCTGCTGCCGACTTATCCTGAGATTGTTCATATACTTGAGAACACAGTGCAGGAATGAGGGTCTTAGATTAAAATATGCAAAAATACAGAACCAGAGTATTTATATTAAGAAAAAAAGTTAAAATGCACAAGATATGTCATTTGCACACAGCTAGTGCAGTTGGCATCCTGGAGAAAGTGGAACCCAAGGTGCAGTTATCCAGGGAAGCAAATAAATAAAATCGTATTGGCCGAGAAATGGGGTAGTGAGCTTAGGAGCAGTCGGTCTGCAGCTGTCCCACCAACCACCCCTTTTGCCTGTCATCACAACCCACTGCTTAGGGTAGTTCCCAGCACCCTGACCCAAGAAAGGGTTATGAGACAAAACATGGAAAAACTCTGTTCCACCCCTGAGATTCCCTCCCACCGAATGTATTGGCTCCCGAGTTGGGTCCATCAAACTGTTCTCATCTTTTCACTCTGGCATGAAAAATTTTTATAAATCCTCTTTCAAAGGAAAACTTCCCTATCCAGGCCATTGTCATAAAACTAGAGATTCTAGAGTATTTCATGCAGGCTTTAGGGATATTTCTCCTGAAAGCTCTCACTTGTATTTCGATAGAGCATGGTTGGAATTCCTTTGCCTCACCCCCCTCCCCCACCAAGATGGAAGAGGGGGTGATGCTATGGACCTCAGCCTGAGATAAACAGCAGTGCCAGCTGCCCCCTACCCAGCCCCTCCCACTTTCTCCACTCTGCCGATTGATGCCTGCTCCTTGGAACTTCCTAATAGCAAAAGAACTGCCCCTCCCATGCTGTAGGCTCAATTCTGGGCCTCTGGGAGCAGGGCAGGGCTGTGGATCTCTTCTTCTTTCTCCCCAAAGTAGGAGGGTTTCTCCTGTGAGCTGGGCACCTGCTGGGCCTTCAGTGGGCATGAGGCCACCATATGGCTGATGCTTTGGCATAAGTGACATTTCTTGGGCTGGGGTGGCAGCTTGCATTCCTTGGCATGATGGTCTAGACCTCCACAGTTGTATCACCTGTCTCCTTTTGATCTGCGCTTCTGCATGCTCTTCCCCTTTGGCCGTCTCTCACTCCCAATCCAGAACAACCCACCAGGTCCAGTGACATGGATAGATTCCAGGCCCTTGGCAGACTTCTTCAAGGTGAATTCCACTGCCTCACCCTCTGTTCTAGTTTGCTAATACTGCTGGAATGCAAAACACCAGAGATGGATTGGCTTTTATAAAAGGGTGTTTATTGGGTTACACAGTTACAGCCTTAAGGCCATAAAGTGTACAAGGTAACACATCAGCAACTGGGTACCTTCACTGGAGGATGGCCAATGGCATCCGGAAAACCTCTGTTAGCTGGGAAGGCACGTGGCTGGCATCTGCTCCAAAGTTCTGGTTTCAAAATGGCTTTCTCCCAGGACGTTCCTCTCTAGGCTGCAGTTCTTCAAAAATGTCACCCTTAGCTGCACTTGGGGTTTTTGTCCCCTCTTAGCTTCTCCAGAGCAAGAGTCTGCTTTCAGTGGCCATCTTCAGTTTCTCATCTGCAGCTCCTGTGCATTCTCTGAAGTGTCCCTCTTGGCTGTGGCACCTCTTGAAAACGTCACTCACAGCTGCACTGAGTTTCCTCTGCCCATCAGCTTATTTATATGGCTCCACTGATCAAGGCCCACCCTAAATGGGTGGGGCCATGCCGCCAAAGAAATATCCAATCAGAGTCATCACCCACAGCTGGGTGGTGCACATCTCCAAAGAAACACTCAAGGAAATCTAATGAAAACTGATAGTCTGCCCACACAAAATCACATCAAAGATAATGGTGTTTGGGGGACACAATACATTCAAACTGGTACACCCTCCTTCAGGCTCTGGAAGCCCTCCATGTGCAGCTTACTCTGATGCACAAAGACGTCCACAGCGGGGTCGAGCACGACCCCTGCGCAGGCGGTCATGGACAGGAAGCCGAACCCCACGCTCACGTGGAACCACTTACAGATGCCGGCACCGTGCAACAGCTGCCGCTCCTCTGCCTCCCTGGCCGCGTTCTCCCGCGCCTCCTCCGCCGCCTTGGCGCAGCCATCCGCAAACTGCTGGATGGACACGGAGCCCATGGTCGTCGCCTGAGCCCACGGCTCCAGGCCCCTGGTCGGGAGCTGCTGGCCCCAGAGAAGTCCGGAGGCAAGGGGTGGCTCGGAGAAGAGGCAGCTACATCTTCCCCGGCACAATCTCCCATGATTTTTACCAAATTGAAGATAAATAATTTTCAATAAATGTCTAAATAATGGGCACAAGTAAACAATTCCCAATTTGGGGTGCTGAAAAAGAAATATTTGGCAAAACAAAACAAAACAAAACAAAAAAACCCACCTTATTTTAGTCATTGCTTTGAACAGATTATTTCCTCCCAAATCTTTCGATTAGATGCTAATACAGATGGTATTTTTTCCTCTTTTTCTTTACTAATTTCTAGATCAAGTAAAGATATAATAGCTAAACGGCTAAAAACTGAAATGTTTGAAGGGAACTAGATAATCCAGTAACTGAATAAATTTTGAGAATTATCTCCCCAACTTCCTCCAATGGATTAAGTCTGCTAACCTTAATGGCATAGTGCAAGCCCCACAAAAAATGAAATAAATTCTCTATGGCAGAAAAAATATTTAAAATAAAATGTTTGAATTTGTACTTAAAAACTTCAGACAATTTACTAATCAAAAGTTAAACTTGGACATCCAGTTAAACATGGTTCATAGGCTGCATTTGCTTATTTTTCCTCTCTCTTGAGATACCACTAAGGTGCTACTAAAAGAATTTAAAAGGGTAATAAATCCAAGGGGAAGGGGATAGTGACAGAGGAGAGAGAAGAAATTTTGTGAAGAGAGAAACAGATGCTGAAATGGTAACTGCTGACAGGGGAAGAAGTTACAACCAATAATGATGAGAAAGGAGCTGGTTCACTTTGCAGGATCCAGAGACACAGGAGAGCCACTGAGGATGCACAAGGAAAAGGAGAAAATAAAGAAAAATGGAAGCTCGGGATCCTAGATATAGGGTATTCAGCACAGAAAGAGGTAAAAGGAAAATCTAAGATGATAGTAGGACAGCAAGTTGATAAGTAATCTGTCTAAAAAGGAGCAAGAGGACAAAAAGCTTTGGAAGGGAGAGCTCCAGGAAAAAGAATAAAATTAATGGATTATCTTAAATGTTTGAGCATTTGGAAAAGGAATCAAAAATTAAAACTAAAAGTTAAACTGGACATACAATTAAACATAGTTAAAAACAAAACTAAAGTGATTATTTTTTTTTAATTTTTGAACATTTTCATTACCCCACATACTAAAGTAAAAAGAATAAAAATTAAAGTGAAAAAGAACAATTAAAGTAAAAAAGAACACTGGGTGCTTTTTTTTTTTTGCCCTAGTTTTTCTACTCATCCATCCACACACTGGAAAAATGGGAGGGTGATCCACATGGCTTTCCCAATCACATAGTCACCCCTCATAATAAAGATATTATTAACGCTAGAAAAAATTAAAAAAGTAAGTGTATGAGAAGAGAGACCTAATTATTTAATTTTAAAAGTTGTGTTATATCTCCATATATTATGGAGATGTAAGACGAGCAAAGATAATTTGAGAAAGCTAAATATTCTTCCAATGTAAGAGAAGACAATAGTGAGAATCCAGAAATTGCAGTTACAAGTATATTACCCAGAAATACAGCTTAAAGGGTTGAAATAGGAAGAGGTTTGGTAGCAGATTGCTCTAGTTCATTAAAACTATTTTGTAATATTTAATTTTTTAAGAACATGTGAATGTATTCTTTTGAAAAAAGTAAATTGAATAAATCCCAATAAAAGCAGTATTGCAAAGAAGCAGGATCCTGCAAAATGCCTTATAAAGATTCAACAAGTCATGGTAACTTATAGCAGATTTACCATGAAGTTCAAATAATTTTAGGAAATTATTCAAGTGTTTTAAAAATATTTTTTACTATTTTATGTATTTACAAAAGTAGGTACTGTCCAATAGCTCTTTGAAGCCTTGACATAGCAAGTAGTTTTTATAAGAATGATTGCTTTTTTTACCCTGAAAAATTTAGATGGCTGTTTAGTTATATACTTTTTTTTTAAGTTTTTATAGTTCTATTAATATTCTGGTAAAATCTGCACTATCATGGATAAAGTCATTGAAGCATCTTTACTCCTTCTATTTGACACTTCATTTCTTTTTGCCAGCACCAACATTGGCCTTTGCAGTCCCCCTGACTTTCTTCATTCTGTTCTTGCGTTCCTTTTGCTGTTTCCTGGAGGTCTTTTTCTTCTCATACAGACCATGTCTTCCAAGTCTGTGTCTGGGTTCATTTTTCTTTGCATAATCCAAGGAGTCATAAATCATGCCAAAGCCAGTTGTCTTGCCACCACCAAAATGGGTTCTGAATCCAAATACAAAGATAACATCTGGTGTAGTCTTGTACGTTTTGGCTAGTTTTTCGTGAATTTCTGTCTTAGGTACTGTTGCCTTTCCAGGGTGAAGAACATCAATGACCATTTGTTTTCCCTGAAGTAGTCGGCTGGTCATGAATTTCCTGGTCCGGATGGTTACTGTGTCATTCATGATGGCGAGTGATCCGCAAGCAGCCAGAGAGGAAAGCTAGGTATATACTTTTAAGAAACTTTTTTTTTTCAGGGTAGGGGAGTTATTTAAAATCATTTTGCAAAATTGTCTCGGTTTGGATTCTTGGATTCATGCATTTCATTCAGTTCTGAAAGGCCTCATTATCTTTACAACAGTTTGGTAGTAATAAGGCAGAGCAGTGGAAAGCCGTTCTACCAAATATACCCCCAGTCTTCATAGACTTACGAAAGCAAGCTTCAGCGTGTTTGCTTCTGATCCTCAGAACCTTAGACCTCCAGATCAGGTGGATCAAGTAACATCACATTTCTCTAAACACAGGCACTTTCCAAAGCATACAATCTAGGCAGACACTGCATTTTTGTTAAGAGAGCGTTACAGATTAACCTCCTTAACTAGACACATCCGCGAGTTCTGTGTAGCACACCAACAAAGGCTCTGCGTTTCCTGCCACACCACAAGCCATTAACGACATAGACAGACCTGCTGCCCATTTCCCCCAGTTGCCGGCCTTCTGCCGCTTCCTCACCCTCAGCTCACTTCTATTCTGATTCTGATCTACAGACAATTATGGTTTACATGAACATATAAAGCTATCTAGGAAAATTCTTCTTGGGAATCACTCTAAACATTGAAATTCTTCCATTTTCTTAAAACACATTTTTCATTTTTTAAAGCAAATCTTGAATTAAAATTTATATAACACTTTATGCTGATTTTTGTCAAAACATAATTTTGTGGGTTTTAAAAATATGAATCCTATAAAAAGCTAGCATGGCTTGGCACCATATGCATCACAAGTACTTCCATTTTAGTATTAGGGACACCAACTTGTTTTGATTCTTATTCTGTAACCTACTGTCTTTTTACAGTATTGGTTCCAGTTCCTCTGCTAACTTTTTAAAAATCGGTGTTAACAGTGCTTTCCTCTTTGGGTTTGGATTGAAAGGGCTGAGAATGACTTGGGGAGGAAGGATTTCACTTTCTTAATATACTGAGCAATTGTTAAAATTATGGGTGAGTTCACTTCTGAAATTATATTTATTTTAATATAAATTCACATGATATTTTAACTCTATTTAGAGAAAAATATAATAGCCCCCCCCAAAAAAAACCACACACACAAAAACCAAAAAAAAAAAAACCCAAAAATCCCATAATTCTAACAATTAGTTTTCTGCTTGCTTAGATCACATCTCTTATATGCTATACCTGTGCAATCTTGTCACACCAGTTTATCACTAAACTCCAGAGTTTTATTTCCAAAACTCCAGATGACTTTTCTTTTCCTCCTCCCACTCCACTACAGTCAAGATAGCAAACCATGAAAACTTACTATATTTTTCCTAGATCTGCTTTTCCTTCTAACCTAATTAATAACTTAAAAAGAATTAAGGCTCTTCCTCTGTTTCCTTAGCATCCTGCTCATAATTCAATTAAATATCCTGCTGAGATGACCTTTCATGCATTTATTCATGCCCCTTCTCTATCCATAAGCTATCAGGGATCTGCAGAAAGGGATTGTGCAGGCACCTTTATTTTTATATGCTAAGTTCCCCAACCAATGCTAAAGTACCCTTTCCCTCCAAGTCCCTTGTGGTGTTAAAACATTGCACTGCTTCTACCTTTATATCCATTATATTTTGGGGCCTCAAACACATCTGCCAACAATAGCCCTAATCTCTCCCCTCCTCACCTTTTTCTGACCCAACTAATGTTACATATTTTTCAAGCAGCAGATCATGTGTTGTACTATCATCAAACAGTATCTGCCTACACAGGTTCTGTTCTTAGGGCCGTTTCTCTGTTTTCACAGCACTCTGCCCATAGTTCCATTAAATATTTTATTGAATGATCTTTGATAAGTCTTTTCCCCCCTCCATAAACTATAAGGCTCTGAGGTCAAAGATTTTTTCTTCACAGCCCCAGTACCTAGAAGAGTGACTGGCATCAGTAGGCATTTAATACATGCTTATTGATGGAATGACTATATCCTCTGGTTTTGCCCTTTGGTTATGAATCCTTGCCAGTGCCCAGTCTGGCTTCTAAATGGGAATAACAGACAGGTGCCAAACCTCACTAAGGCAGCCATATGTAAAAATAATTGTTGATGGGTGGAATGAGTTCTTAACATTGAGCAGCCTAGGACCTTCCTCCAGCACCTCTGACACTTAAAATGACTGCACTAATCCTCCCTAAGAATGTGCTGTATTTCAGATATGTTTCCTGCTTCACGTAGATTCAAGTAAAACAATGGTTCTGTGTGTTGCTTCATGCAGGCAATCTGTCTCGTAAAACATACTGCTAGCTCTACTAGTGCTGCAGAACCTGACAATAGGTGGAGTCAAATGGATTTAACAAGTAAGTTAGCAAATTTTGCCAATGTAGACGTGACCTCAGAAAAATTTATCTTAGACAGTAAGTGTTTATGCGTGAAATTCTTATTGTCTCATTACTCCAAAATTATGGTCAGTTAATCTCCAAGTTGAATTGACTAAAACCACAAGGCACATGGATTCATTCATCT
>PVKY010010563.1:0-12558 GCA_004027775.1 Bradypus variegatus
GTCTTCACACCAGAAAACACACAGTTATCACAGAGGTGGGGCTCTTTGCGAGGCTGTGGGCTTTGCAGGTAGCATCACCCACCAAACTCTCCAGCTTCCAATGGTCCTGAAGGCCAGCATGTCACACGGACACAGGGAACGTTTGCCACATATAGATTTAGTATCAGTCCTGCTGGCTTAAATCTGGAGGCTCCTGCTAAATGTTTCCCTTGCTCCTTGCTCGGCCCTGGCCCCTGCCCCTGCATTGCTCCCACTGAACAAAACAACAGACATGTGCTGGGAGTGGAGCTGGGCAGGTAGAAAAGATCAGAGGAGCACTGATAAAATAAAGTCAGACAAAAAGCCATGATAGTGGAGAGATGAAGGCATGTGAGGTCATGGGCTATTTATCAGAGATGAACATATCATCAAGTCATTGAAAAAATTTCCACATGAGGCACAGTTACTTAAACCAAAACTGAGATGGAGCCATAAAAGCCTCGTAATATTAATGTGGTTTAAGTCCATAACGAGGGGAACTCGGGTTGCTGCTGCCTCTGGGGCTCCACGAGAATTTGTGGCATGATGGATGAACACTGCCCATGGTCGCTAGGCAGCTCAGCTCACCAAAGAAAAGCAGTATGTTATTTATCTCCATCAGGTGTCCTGCCTCAAACACCCACTCCCACAGCAGTGGACAGCCTTGCCGTCCATCTACTTCTCCAAGCTGGAAACCCTGGTGGCCTCCTTGATTGCTCCACAACTTGGGGTGATTGAGTACAATTTCCCACCCCAGAACGTTGCTGCTTCTTAATGCATAACAAGGGAAAAGAAGATGTTTCTAAGGCACAGAGATCAGGGTTTCTCAACCTTGAAAGTATTGACATTTGTCCCCGGATAATTCTTTGTTGTAGGGGGACTGTCCCATGCATTGTAGGTTCTTCAGCAGCATCCCTGACCTCCACCCACTAGGTGCCAGCAGCACCCTTGACCCATTCACGACAACCAAAAATAGGTCTCCAGACACTGCTGAATGAACCCTGGGAGTTCAAGTCATCCCCTGATGAAAACCACTGGTGTAGACAGTGACAGTTACTGATGCAATCAGAAGTCCTGCCATGTAAGGGGGAATTCAGGTAAAATGAGCCTCACTCAGGGCCCCTATAGAAGATCCAAGGAAAGGCACAACAAATCCTAGCTGAATAGATAATGGAACAGCTGGGCTGGTACTTGGGCCACATTAATGATCTGTACCAACCAGAGCACATTCCTTTTTGGCAGCAGAAACCATGACACCTATATTAGTTAGGGTTCTCTAGGGAAACAGAACCAACAAGAGACATCTGTGCATATAAGATTTTATAAAAGTGTCTCACACAACTGTGGGGATGCATGAGTCCAAATTCCGTAGGGTAGGCAGCAAACCGGCAACTCTGATGAAGGTGTTCGATGAACTCAGGAAACACTTTGCTGGCTAGCTGAAGAAGAAGTGAAGGTTCTCTCTCTTCTCCCTTAAAAGTCATCAACTGATTGGATTAAATCCAGCTGACTGAATTCACTCATTGTGGGAGATGCCCTTTGTTGATGCAATCAGTCACAGGTGCAGTTGATTGATGATTTAATGAACCAGCCTTCTGGTTTATTAACCAACCACAAATGCCCCTGCAGTAATGGTTAGGCCAGCGCTTGCTTGACCAGACACCTGGGTACCATCACCTGGCCAAGTTGACACATGAACCTAACCATCACAACACCATTCTGGCCTTCTCTCCAAATATGGCCTCAAACATCACTTAACACAAATTCTCGTTTACTTTTCCAGCAGCCCACAGAGCATTAATATTCTTCCTTTACTGCTCAAAGTTCCTTTGGGTGCCAGTTGGATAGGATGGGTCTGAAGCCCCAGTCACCAGAAGGCTTCAGGGGTACCAGCTGTGTCACGAACTGGGCTTCTCCTAAAATCAAGAGCTGGGAGTCTGCATTCTTTCACGATGACACCTGCTAGTCAGTGAGCTAGGTAATGAGTAACCAACCAGGTTAGGCCCACAGAGTATGTAAGAGGGCTAACCTTGTGTCTTGTGGTTTTCAGGCAAGATCATTACAGAAAGGCTCCTACTGCTTTCTAAGATAAAGGAAAATTCTATTCAATCTGAAACCCTTCATCAATCCCCAAATCCAAAGTGGTTGACTAAAAGTGAAAACTGGGGGTTCATAGTTTACAAAGAGACTGTGTTCCAAACATATGCCTGCCTCCTCTAAATCTTCTTTAGGAATGATGCACTAAGCAACAAATTTACTGATTTGCATTTGTGCAGGATGTTTTCATTTATAAAATAAATTCAGATCTATTACTTCATTCAGGCTATGAAACAGGCTCTGGAATATTTGGGGTTATTGTTCCCATGTTCAGAAGAAGAAACAGGTTCATGAGGGATAAATGAGCAGTCCATAAAAGACCATTGGACTCAGTATTCTTCAGGGGGAAATGCCTTAACTGCAATGAATGTGATGATTAATTTTATGTGTCACCTTGGCTAGGTCATGGTGTCCAGTTGTTAACACTGGCCTAGGTGATGCTGTGGATGGAATTAACATCTACTATCTATAGATGCTAACTGTTGACTTTAAGTAAAGGATATTATCCCTGATAATATAGGTGGACCCCATCCACTCAACCGTAGGCCTTAAAAGCAAAGAACTGGGGGTTTCCAGGAGAACGAATTCAGACTCAGCATTTCAACATTGCTCCCATTGGAATTTCTAGTCTGCTGGCCTGCCCTACAGAATTCAGACTTGCCAGGCCCTACAACCACGTGAGCCAATTATTCTAAATAAATCTATCCATCCAACCATCCATTCATCTACTCATCTACCCATCCACCCACCCATCCACCCATCCTGTTGGTTCTGTTTCTCAGAAGAACAATGACTAATACAATGGGCAACATCACATTCCCCACTCCAAGAAGAATGCTCTTGTTGCTGCTGGCTCAGTTGACCCTCTTTCCTTCCCTGTTATCACATAGCTTCATTTAATCCAGAACCTCCCCCAAGTCTCTCATGAGATCAAGAGAGGGCTGCGGGTCCAGCCCTGTGGCCCCCTACTGACCACCCCCATCAGGCAGGCCTCAGACCTCGATCACACTTGGAGCATCCACCTGTGCAAACCATGTTCTCACCTCCCTTCCCTCTCAGCCCTCATTCTCCAGCTCCAAGCTGCTGCTGGGACATACGGGGCCCAGAGCATGGGTTCCAGGAGGATGGAGGGTGAAGCTGAGACCAGCTAAGGAGCAGGGAGAAAATGGAAGGAGAAGGCACCCCCAGCTAGAAGCTCCCTCACCTCTAGCCCCGACCGCTGCCTGACGACCACTGGAACAAACAACCCAGTGAGGAGGTGAGAAGAAGTCCCACAAGGCAGCTGGCTGCAGAGACAGAAAAGGGGGAGGACAGAACAATTCCTGGTGGCAGCAGGACGAAAAGGAAGGAAGAAGAGTGCTGGGCCCTGAACTGCCCTGGAAGGCCATTTTCCCATGGAGACTGGATCTACGCATGCTCAGGACATTTAATCTATTTTGTTTGTTTAAAGTTGATACAGAGAAGGGAGCTCTTTAACAGTGCTTCTCAGATCTAATCAGAAAGAACAGACTTGCTTGTTGATAATGTGGATTCCCAGGGACCACTCCAGCCCCACCCCAGAGAGCCTGATTCCTAGCCAGGGTGGCTGATCGAGGGGAACTGAGGATCTCCCTTGGGAAAACACCACCCTGCACACTGCAGCTCCTAAAGACCACACCTCTGGAGACATCACCTCCGTCCCTGCTCCCTTTTGCTGTGGCGGGTGTTGGCTGTCTTTCAGGCAGCTCTGGGCTGCCATGTATCTGCAGTGGGGCATAGCATGCTTTAGTTTCATCCCAGGAAGAAGCCCCCACTTGCTTTGCATTATTTTGCTTTTTACAAAGTATCTCAGGACTGAGACACATAGGTAAGCCTCACCCCACCCCACCCCACCCCGAGAGGCTGCTTGGGACATTGCCAGAATTGATCTCTGGGCCAGGCAACCCTTTGGGTGAGCATCAGGATGAGAAATATGTCCTTGTAGTCCGGGTCTGATGTGTGAGGGGCCAAACGCCACTTGGCACCACATCTGGAGGCTGAGGGAAGTGATCCAGCAGGGAAATCACATTCCGGTCCCGGGCCAAGGGTGACTAGAAACTGAAGGGATTGACATCCTGGCAGGATGTGGGCAAGGTCACCTTGGGCACCGGGAAGGAGGGAAAGCTCCAATCTTTCCTCAGCAAGGGCAGCATGCAGGCCAGAACTCCCTTGCATATGCATATCTGCTTGGAAACTGTATCCTCTAGGTCACTGCAGGTTGACATGGTTTCTGACAAGGGGCACTGAGTTCTCCCGGGCTCAGGGTGTTTCTGCACCTGCCCCGGAGGAGAGGGTGGGGACTCACCTTGCCAGTGATGCTTGTAGTCGCACATGCGGGACAGAGCGATCATCATGGCACAGTACAGGGGCAAGATGGCGGCACAGAGCCGCCAGCTCTTGCCACGCCCGCTCTCAGTGAAGCAGTGCAGCTTGCCGGCCAAGTAGAAGGTTGTGAAGCCGAGGCCCGAAAAGGCAACTGCCAAAGAAACAGCAGGTGTTACCTGAGCAGGTGGGGAGGGGCAGGGCCATAGGGCATCCCAAGCACCTGGCACCTCCCGCCTGCCGTCTTGCACAGCCTCAGGGCCACGGCCACGCGGGCACCAGGCCCCACTGAGGCAATCTGTGCTTGCTTGGCATCAACTCTGCAAACTGAGAGTAACTTCCTAGGCTTGTATGTGACCAAAACTTATTCTATTTCATTCAACAGTGATTTCCGAGGGACCTGTTACGTGCCAGGCAAGTACTGTGCTGTGCATCAGGAATAAAACAATGCATCAGCTGTTGACTCTGGTGTTCACAGATTGGTTGAAGGATACAGCATATTAACAGAGAGTTTTAATACAGTGTGCTAAGTTCTGGAATTAAAAAAGTGCTTACAGGGTGCAACAAGAGGAGAGAAAGGCAGTAGCTACAACTGGGTTTCCTTGAGGAGAAGGAGAAGCTGAAGAAGGGCCTCCAGCCTGAGGGTAAAAATGTCCAAAGTCCACAGCAGGGAGAGGACTGGTGGCGTGGCCGCAGGGCAGCTGGTCAGTGTAGCTGGAGTACAGGCAGCGTAGGGTGGGGAGAAACAACAGGGAATGAGGCTGGCAGATCAGCAGGGGCCGAGTCATGAAGCTGGTTTTATTCACTGAGTAATGGCGTGAATAAAGCAGGGGAGTAGCAGGATCAAGTCATCTTCATCAAAATATTCAGGACTGCTTTCTTTCAGGATGCTCAGAGAGCATTCGCATGGCATGCCGTCTGCCTCTAGGCCACAACTAGGGGTGGGCTCTGGGAAAATGGAGGCACGAGAAGTCAGGAGACTTGTCTAGGGTCATATGGTATGTCCCAGGCCCAGGCTGGGAGTAGACCCTGAGAATATTTAAGGATGATGCCAAAATAACATCCGTCAACAAATCTTAATCAACCTTCCGCAGGGCAGGCACCCTGCGAGGTGCAGAGGAATCAACAGTGGACAAGATGGATTAGATCACTGCCGTCCTGAAGCTTTATTGTCAAGCAGAGGAGACACACAAGCAGGAGAGCAGAAAGATAGCAAGAACCGTTTCAAATGGTGAAGAAAGCAAAGCCGAGCGATGTGACAAAGAGGGGCAACATTAGATGGGGCAACCGGGAAATCCAGCCCCAGTTTGCTCAATCAGCAGAATTTCAAAATGATTATGTATTCTAGAAGCTTCAGAGCAGCCTAGATCAAAGGAGGAAAATGTACCAATCAATTTATCTTAACTAGTAGACTCTTCCGTTTGGGTGAAATATACTTTGGCCTTATTATGTAGAAGAGAGGAAGAGGGAGGGAGGGGGAGAGAGGGAGGGATGGGGAAGAGTGAGGGAGGTCATTAGTGAGCATTCATTATCGTGTTCAAACAGTTTTTTAAATGAAACTATGCTTATACTTTGGGTACACAGCTTGCTGGTGTAGACGAAATAAGGAGTAGGGCATGTTCTGGCTTTAGGAAACTCACAATCGAATGGGGAGCAAAGGTGAACAATGACAAATGTGACACAAAGTGACAAGTTAGAAGGGAGGGGTCACTGGCCTTTGGAGGCCGGAAGGCAGAGGGGCTGACCTCCCAGGCTGGCAGGGTGGTCAGGAGACGCTTCCCAGGGACAGTTCGCAGGAGCTGACACAAGAAGGACCACTGGTGGGGGGGGGGTTCCGACAGAGAAGGCAGGCAAGGAAACAGCAGGGGTGGAGGAGGAAAAGGGAGATGGAGGCTAATAGCAATTACATTAGCTAACATTCATTGACAGTTTTCACACTCTACGCTGAACACTTTTATCATCATTATCTTGTTGAATAGACTTTGTAGCAACCCTATGAGACATGTACTCATTTTTTTATTGTTGTTTAAGTAATATTATTACTGCCTTGTCACAAATGAGGAAACCACAACTGAGGTTAACTAGTTTGCATAAGGACCCACAGCAAAAGAGACAAGGAGAGTTAAGCTCTTCACCACTGCTAACAATATGGGCCTAGATGAGTATTTCTGAGTTTGCCGTCTGTTTCTCCTACTAGATTCCAACTTCCATGGGGCAGGAACTGAGTCTGCTTTGCTCACAGTGTACACACAGAACCCAGCACAGTACTGAGGGGAAGAATGAATGAACAGAGGGACGAGCTGTTGCAGTGAACCCAGAGCAAAAGAAGACAAGTTTTCAGGTAGAACAAAAGACTGTGAGGACTGCTTGGATTTGAAGGGCGAGGGGAAATTAAGGGGGCTGAGATGAGCCCTGGGTATCTAGACTGGGAAACAGAGGGTGCAATGGTGGCATTCTCTAAAATGGGGCAGGCACATGCCACAAAGGAGGTTTGATGGAGAAGCCAGTGATGACAAATACCTTGTTTTCATGCAAAACTATGTTTATTGTTCTTTAAAACTGCAAAAGCAATTCATGGCTACACTAAACCCATTGTCAAAAGGATGAAGGTTGAATATAGCATATCTAGTCCCTGAGCTTTTGATCCAATTAGGTTTAAAACATGACTGGTGCTCACTGAGATTTAAGGCAGGTCTTACATGGAATTAGTACAACGGTCCTCAACCCTGGTTACATATTGAGTCACCTTTAAAACTCAGGAATTTAAAAATTACTGATAGGTACACCCCACTGCCAGACATTTTGTTTTTGGGGGTCTGGAGGAGGGCCCTGGCATTCGGGTTTGTTTTGAAAGCCCCCCAGGTGATTCTAATGGCAGCCAGGACTGAGTGGCACTGGCTTAGAGAGTTTTGCTGAAGGCAGGCACTGCAGCTAAGCTCCCCACTTTCTCTGGACACCAGCCTAATTAAACTTTCCTCTTAATTAGAAAATATTCCTGAGGGGCAGAGCTCTTCAGTAACCAGCTGACACAGTGGCTGGGGAAGATGGGGCTGGACACCAACTTTAATTGACCATCCCAAAGCCTGGGCAGCAGCTCATTGGCAATTCAGACTCTCAGGTGTGCCCAGACCTACTGAGGCAGAATCGGCACCTCAACAAGTTCTGCAAGCGGTTTGTACACACACTGAAGTTTGAGAAGCCCTGACCTTTGTAAGAGAGCTCTAAGAGTCCACCTTAAGGAAATAATACTAAATATGAGGGAAAGCTAGAAGACGTTCTGCTCAAAGCTAATTACAATTATGGAAAAAATTGAGAGCAACCAGTAACAGAGGCATTTCCATTCACAGACTACGATGCAACCATGAAGATTACTGTGATGACATAGCAATATGGACAATGCTTAGGATACAATGTCAAGTGCAAAAAGCAGGACACCAAGTTGTAGAGTCAATGTAATCATGGCTACGATACATAAAAATGAATAACCTGCAGCTTTTCCAAATGATCTCTGGTAACAATGTGTCTTCTTAAAAGGGATCCCAGTTGTGACCACAAGCCTATACCAAAGTAGAACTTATTCAGCATGCAAATCAACCAAGTAAAAGTATTTTTTTTTTCTTTTTTAAACAGAACATTAAAGCAAGTTTGTCTCAGGAATAAAAATGAAACAAAATAAGGAAACACAAATAAGAGCAGTGTGTGTGCTAAAACATTTCTGAATACTGATTAGCACTCAAGGACCCAGCAAAGCAGTGCCAACATATATTGAGTACTCTGTTTAAAGTAAGAATGTGTGAGAAATTGCATCGCCCAGCCCTGCTCCTAATCCTTTGCTCTGATGGAAGGGTATTAAGAGATTTAAATGGTGTTCCAAAGTGGCCCCATTTGGCCACCATCCTAGCCAGAGCAACGGGTTCTTAATTTCCTGTCCTTACCCACATTGCTCTGTTCCTTCTGTGCATTTACACTCATGGGAGGTGGCAGTGGGGGGTGGGGCTGGGTAGTTGGCTCCCTGTTGGTGTCAGCCGGGTCCTGAGCTCTGGGGAGGAAAAATGGACTTTACGCAAATCAGAGCAAGTCTCTGCACCTAATTACTCTGAAAGTGGGAAGTCTAAAAGAACTGCTCTAGGACTTTGTAGAATGACAAGATGAAAGTCTCCAAGATTTGACTCAGAAAGGAGCCCTGGGTGTTGCCAGACCAGCATCTCTGGGGAAAAAGGAAAAACAGACCAAAAAGTCAATGAGCCGTACCAAGGTTGAGCAGGAATTTGTATGTGTCTCCATTAAAAAAAAAAGGAAAAAAAAATTTTGGAGTTACCAGCATCTCCTGAGCCTTGAGCACATTTACAGGAGGGACAAAAGAAGGGGCTGCTGAAAACTCTCATGGTTTGGGGGCAAGACCCTCAGCTTCCACACTATCTCCTTGCTGCTCCCAGGGTCCCTAACCTGGCCCTGCTTGGGTACCAGAGGGCTCTGGCTTGTTCTTTGGAGAGTAGGTGAGATAGATTCTCTCCCTACCCAAAGGGAGCCAAGACCCACACCGTGGCCCCTCCAAAAATGCTGAAGCATCATTTCTTTGAAAAGGCAGAGGGATTCAAAAGCATTTCAAAGAGCTGGGTTCCACCGCCTGGTCCCCGGGAGCATAAGGCAGCAGCCAGGCTTCATGGACACATTCTATCGAGCGTGGGACGGTATTTTTAAAGATCACCATGTGCCCTCACTTTTAGGTGACATGGTGAGGCTCCAGTTTCATGCTAAATCTTGTGCTTGTCACTTTCTCACTGCCACTTGTGCCTTTTGTCTGAGAGCTTCTGCGGCCATTCCTTCTGCCCGGGAGGCACATATGAGCCGTGGGCAGCGATGGCCCTTCGCACTGTTGCTTTTCCAATATCCACTCTGGCAATAATTAGACTCTACCTAATCATACTGAATGAATACGATTCCACAATTTTCCTGCCACTTCCACCTCTAGAATTAGGGGCCTGGGAACCCAGGATGCTGTCTCCGAAGCCCCAGCTCAGAGATTTTAAGACTCTGAAGCATCATGGCTCAGCTTCAATTTCAACTGGGAGAAAAGAAAAATGGGAAGGTTTTCAAATAAATGCTTTCCAACTCTAGCCAAACAATAGCCTGTTCTCTTTTGAAAGAAAACACACATTTGAGTCATGGGGTAGCTATAAAGCCTTTTATCCTAGGGTGGAACGAGTTAGGGGATATTCACTCCAGCTGACCCCATCTCTCCCCTTACATGCAGTGGTAGCTTTCAGCACAAGTAAGGAACAAAACTGGAAAGTGAGCATTCAGAGGCATGGGGCAGAGCGCTGGACACTGGGAAGATGGGGAGTACATGACAGGATCAATGTGTTCATATTTTACCGACATATTAACAACAACAGAAATATGATGAGAAAAACTCTCAATCTGGTGAGGTGAGAGGGTGCTGAGAGCCTGGCTCAGAACTTAAACACGATCTGGGGGGAACAGCACTGCTTTCCAAGCCGGTGGCAGATTTTCTTGTCTGGAAGCAGCTGATTGTAAATATTTATATGTTGATTTGGTTGTGAAAAGCAAAGATGTCTCTTGGAGCCTCTAAACAAGGAAGAAGTAAAACATGCTGTTTCCCGAGCCACCCTCCGGTCCTTTAGATGCTCATCTGCTCACTCTGCTACTGTCAACAAGGGGAGAGGAGCAAAGCATCGGAATAAAGGGCACCGGCCCCAGGAGGTGCCACTGGGTGAATCCCCGGAGTGGGGCAATCTGCCTGCCTGGGGACACGGAAAGGGAATTGCCAACTTCACTCTCTGGCTGCAGCAATGAGCTACCACAGGTTTACAACTCTTTCCTTGCAAAGAAAGGTCTATCTGCTGAGCTAGTTCAGGTACAATAAGGGGGTTTTCCTTTCTTCCCCAGGTACTTTTTAAATCAAGCAGAAGACCTTGGACCTAATAATGACACAAAAGTAAGAAAACTGGCACCAAGAAACGTTTTAAGGACAAATGAGATAAGATTCAGGGGGCCAGACACTGCTTTTCAGGTTGTATTTTTCACATTTGTGAATTATAATAAATTTCCCCAAAATAATCATTCCTGGCACCAAACATGGAATTGTGCCCTGGTGAAGAAATCTGTACAAATTTTCCATTTGATGATGTTCGAGGAGAAGGACAATACTAGGTGGTTGAATAATAAATAATAAACCTTTAATGTCAAAAAGGTATTTAGAGGATGTGATGGTTGGGTTCATGTGTCAATTTGGCCAGGTGATGGTGCCCAGTTATCTGGTCAAGCAAGTACTGGCCTAACCGTTACTGCAAGGACATTTGTGGCTGGTTAGTAAATCAGAAGGCTGGTTTATTAAATCATTAGTCCATTGATTGTATCTGTGGCTGATTACATCTATGATCAACTAAGTGAGTGTCTTCTGCAATGAGAGAACCCAATCAGTTGGATTTAATCCAATCAGTTGAAGACTTTTAAGAGAGGAGAGAGAACTTTCACTTTTTCTTCAGCAGTCAGCCTCTCCTGGGGAGTTCACTGAAGACTTTCATCAGAGTTGCCAGCTGATGGCCTGCCCTATGGAATTTGGACATGTGCATCCCCACAGCTGTGAGAGGCACGTTTATAAAATTCTTATCTATAGATATCTCCTGTTGGTTCTGTTTCCCTAGAGAACCCTGACTAATACAGAGGATCCAAGTGCATCTCCTCAAGATCATCCGAAGCTGGGGATATGGGAACCCAGTAGGAATGTCCAGCAGCCTGCAGACCCCTTCGTAGCAGAAGCAGTGTGCTGGAAGCCAGGGAGCAGGGCAGGCAGTGAATAGGAGCAAAGCCAGCTGGATATTTCAGGCAACTTTCTTGCAACAGAGAACCCTATTAGTCTATCTTCCATTATTCCACTGTTGCTAGAATGCTCAGATCCAAGAAACAGTTTACTTTCTAAAAAAAAAATCAATGGCTCATTTGTGATGATAAAGGGTAGCTGACACCTGGCCTTGGAGCTGCAGAGACAACTGGGAATGGTGAGGACTGGGGTAAGCCAGAGAGGCTATCCTACAGTCACGGCCCTGCCTCAGCCCCAGCCATTGGCTTGCCATGCTTCAGAAACATGGGCTCTGTGTTCCCACAAGTTTGATCATTTGAGAGAAGAAGAAATCAGATATTAATGGGAGATTTCTCCATCTTTAAGTGTTAACTAATCAAAAAATTAATAATACATAGCAGAACAAATGAAACTCACCTGTGGGCCAGCAGGGCTGGGTCTGTGGGTTGCCAATTTGAGAACTTACTCAGGCTCTGCTCTCTTCCTCTAACAGTCTATGTTTTAAATTAGAGCTTAAAATTATACAGGTCAATTTGTTCCCACTCTCCATGTTAGAGAAAAGAAGCACTTGATAGGTTTGAGGTGATTTTGTTTAAAACAGTAACAACAAATTAAATTATGCAGGTGAGTTGGAGACTAAATAATCCATTAAACAGCAGGGAGTACTGAGTGCTGTTTAAGAGCTCTGGCTTTTACAGTAGGGTGTGGTGCTCAGCTCTGGGTGAGCTACTGTTTTCTGGCCTTAGTTCCCCCAGCTATTCAATAGGTTAGCAGCTCTCGCTTCACAAAGATATTGTGAAGATCAGTTAATGGGCAGTTTAAGATGCTTAGCACAGTGCTTAACCCAGGGCAGCCCCTCACCTATCACCTCCCGCTGTGCTGAGTGCCCCATCACTGGGCTCCTCTCTTGGATTCCGCAGAATCCAGGTTCATTGTGTTGGGACCTGGTTTAATGGCCTTGTGTCTCCAAATCCCTTAAGATGACTAGTTTCAGTCTAACAAAGGGGCTCCCTCTGTTTTCCTATATTCATTAATTTTCTAAGTCACTAAGAGATTTCACTTTCAAAAGAGCAAGAAAATTGATTCAACTCAGAGAGAACATGGTTCCTTAGGACATCTGAAACTTAAATCATTCGATCAGAGTTTAAGAAAATGCAGTAACTACTCATTGTATTATTGACAGAAAGTCTTCCTTGTTGCAGGACCCCTCACGTTTCATTTGCTTCTCATGTCTCCTCATCCCTGTAATCTTGGTTCTGAGGAAGGTGATTTCTGTGCCT
>PVKY010010564.1:0-12551 GCA_004027775.1 Bradypus variegatus
GTTGTGATGGTGCTTTTATAAGTGAGGCAGCTGAGGCTAAGCAAGTGAATGCCTGTGACAATTGTCTGCATATAAAGGATGTTTGCTCTCTCCAATCTGACGAGCATGTAGATGTCAGAATAACTCCTTAGAGGCAGGAACCCATGGTGCAGAGGGAAGGAAATTCTTGTCTGTCCGGGAGGAGGTGTGTCAGGGCCTGGGGGTATCAGCTTGGACCCCGGCTGCCTGAGGGGACCCCGGATTGTACGGAGCTGCGGCTGTTAGGTCCAAGCCTCAGGTCGAGAGGACCGGGAGTAAGGAAGCGATACTTGGCTGCAGAAGCCACAGACTGGACACCCTAATCATGCACTCCTGATATTAATAAAAATAATTTATGTCATGTGACTGCTTTTTAACTAGCTGCTTTCAAGACTTAAGTCTGGGATTATAAAAGGCATGCATTTATAAATTATTAGCCCAGAGCTTATAAGCACAGATACTTTGGGGAACACTTTGGTAGCACTTTAAATTAATTTATTGTCATTCATTCCAGCTGTCTGTGATGTAAACCTTTAGCCATAAATTTGTATCATCATCCGACACACCATTAAGTAAGGTGCTGCCTGAGCCAGAGCACATAATAAAACATTGGAATACAATTTCTGTAGGGATGTGTCTCCTCCTCTCCTCCAATCCCCTCCCCTCCCCTCCCATTAATAACGTGCAATGTGGAGAGAAGGCAGGTATTTAATTTGAGGGTTGTGTTGGCAAAGAATTGGGCAGTTTAAGACCCACTCTGCCCTGTGGTCCTCCACAGAGCTCATGGAGTTTCAACCCATTGTACAGATGGTGTATCAGAGGCCCAGAGAGGGCATGGATTGGTCTAAGGCCACACAGCCAGCAGAAACTATGGCCCCCATGCTATCGCACTCTGTGGGTAAGAGACTGCATCTAAGCTCCTGAGAACCTTCACTTGGGGCATCAGTGACCCCAGGAACTTGGAAGAAAGCTTGGAGCCAGGGAATCAACTTTCTTTTAGAGGGTTTCAGGCAGGGCATTCAGAAAAGAATGTTGGGGATGTTGGGCAAAGAGAAGAAAAGAATATGGAGGGACTAATCCCATGATCAGAAAGGCAGAGAGTAGTTGGTTTGGGGGACCCAGAGGGACAGAGCTGGCCCATCATAAAGCAGTTCGAGGGGGGCCAATTTTCAAACAGGAGGAGGGATTTGGTAACAGCGAAAGCCAGCTGAGGTGGGAGGGAGCTGTCCCCCGTGGGACTCAGCCCAGACTACTTGGGAACTTGGAATGGTGTATTCATTTCCTACTGCTGCTGTAACAAATCACCACAAAATTAGTGGCCTAAAACAGCACACATTCCTTATCTTACAGTTCCAAAGTTCTGAATCCTGAAATGGTTTCCCTGGTCTGAAATCGAGCCCTCAGCAAGGCCATGTTCTTTCTGGATATTCTAGGGAAGAATCATTCCTTCGCCTTTTCAAGCTTCTAGAGGCCACTGGCACTCCTGGGCTTGCGGTCCCTTCTTCCATCTTCAAGGCCAGCAATGCCGGGCTGAGCCCCCCTCCCAGTTCCATCTCTCTGGATCTCCTTCTTGTGCTTCCCTCTTCCACTTTTAAGGATCTTGCGACTTTGTAACAACCACCTGGATAATCCGCGATAAACACTCCCTCTCAAGGTCAGCCGATTTGCAAATTTAATTCCATCTGTAGCCTTCGTTCCCTGTGCCCTGTATCCTAAATCCTCATGGGCCCTGGGGACTAGGACGTGGGCATTTTTTGGGGGCTCAAAAGTGGAGGGTGAGGGATCTGGGGACTCCCTCCCCCAGAGGTCTGATTTCCTGATCTGGAAGCAGAGAGGGACATTTTATTGCTTCACTTAAGCAAGATGAGGTACGAGGAAGGAGAAGGAAGAAGAGGGAAAAGTAGAAGGAGAAAGAGGAGGCAGATTTGGGGGTGCAGGGAAAGAGAGGAAAACGGGGCAGGGGGAGAGGAGCAGAAGAAAGGAGTAGGAGAGTGGAGGAAGGAGGAGGAGAAGTGTGTCACCTCAGTTGGCTATGGCCCCTACACTCTCTTTGAGGCTGGGCAGAGCAGCGTGAGGCTGGCCCTGCTGCCCACCAGCCAAGTGCTCTCCTGCTGGCCCACTGCCTGCCCCACTGCCCACTCAGCTGCTTCTGTTTCTCCTTCAGTAATTGAGGTCCCTTTGGCCCTGGCCTTTATAGTTCTCCAGATTTGTCATGTGGAGTGCGTGGCATGAGGGATGCCATATTGGATCCAGGCCATGATGGTGGCGGAATGTTCCAGAAGGGCTGCGTGGCAGGGTGGGGGCTGTGTTCTCCCCCAGGGGCCACCTGGCCACGGCCGCTCCGTGGAGGGAGGACTGTGAGCCCAGAAGGTCCCTGGACTCTGGAAGCTCCACTGTGGGGGCTACAGAGACACTCCCAGGTCCTGAGGGAAGGCCCGAGATAGCAGCAAGCACTTCCTCGTCGCTACCAAGTTACCATCTGACCTTCTTACCCTCACCCTTGGAATCCCTAACTGGAAACTTCTGGGGAGCTGGGAGAGTTTCGTGGCAGCCTGACGGAGCTCTCTGGCAGAGGCTGGCTGCTCCTTGCTGGAGGTGGTGGTATCTCTCTCACACACTTAAGGGCAGGGCTACGTCTTTCTAAAATTGCAACTGCCCTCAAATGCACCTGTAAACCTCACTTCTCTCAAATCCTGTGGATACGGCCTTAGCTTGGATAATGACAGTCCTTACCTCACAGGGGTTTTGAAGATGTAGAGCAACAATCATCACACACCGCTGACACTGGCACGAACCAGAGAACAGGTGGAGGGAGGTGGCAGTGCTGGGGGCCTGCTCCTTCATGCTCAGATACCCCCTCCCTCCTGACACCTGCCAGGGCCCCTGGCTGATATCATGGCAGCCCACCTCCTGGTCTGGGGTGGGGGCACAGGGGCACACACAGGGCTGGGCGGGGCCTCCCACACCCGTCCCCATGCATGCACCTCCTCCCCCACTCAGCCTTACAGCCCCGGCCCCTCACATGCCACCTCCTGCAGGCCCCTCTCAGCCAGGAGCCTACAGTCACACCTCCCGCAGGTCCCTTACACTGCCAGCATTGCACGCCTACACCAGACGCACCCAGACACCTGTTTCTACACAGACGCGCCCCTTCCCAATGCCTACCCATCAATGCTCTCCCACTGCCTCCCACCCCCACACACCCCGTCCCAAGCCCTGACTGCCACGCCCATGTCCACACATCTCTGACAGGCACACATGGGTACACACGCACGCTGCACACACACACACCTGGCCACTGCCCAGGCGGGGGGCTTCCTCTGTGTTCCCCAGGGCAGGCCCTGGTGCCAGCATGGACTGGCCTTCGGAGGCGTGATGGTTTGAAGGGGTAGGGACCCCAGAAAAGCACGTTCTTAAAGTTAACCCATTCCTGGGGGTGGAACCTTTGTAAGTAGGATCTTTTGGTGAGTAAGATCTTAAGATGTGACCCACCTCATTCAGGGTGGGTCTTAATCCTCTCACTAGAGTCCTTTATAAGAGAATGAATCAGACACAGAGAGAGAAAGCCATGGAAGAAGCTGAAAGCAATGAAACCCAGAAGAGAAGGGAGAGACCAGCGGACGCTGCTACGTACCTGGCCATGTGGCAGAGGAGTCCAGGATTGCCGGCAGCCGGGCTTCGGGAAGAAAGCATCGCCTGATGATGCCTTGATTTGGGCATTTTTATCAGCCTGAAAACTGTAAGCATGTAAGTTATAACTTCCCATTGTTACAAGCTGACCCTTTCACGGCCTCTGAATTTCGGCAGCCTTGCAGACTAAAACAGGAGGATTCTGAGGACAAAGGGACCATTCCCTCAAGTCGGTGGTTTCCTCGTGAAATCTGGGCTGGACACACTGACTACCCTGGATGAGCCCCTTTCCCAGTCCAGACCTCGGGAATACTGCTGACTCCAGGGGCCAACCCGAGGATGCGATCAAATGCCAGCTCGGACGTGAAAATGTTTTGTGAGCAGAGAGAAGGTCCACCTGTACTGTTTTGTTCTGCTTGCTGCCGTCGGGGGTTGTTGGCCAGCTGGGGTCATTTCCCCATGTGCTCAAGACCAGGAAAACCTGGCCTGACCCTAGTCATTCTGAGGACTGGATGTCCCCTATCAACTCCAAATCACTGGGGTCTCCAGCCCTGCCCAGATCCAGGTCCTCATCCACCTGCTCTGCAGAGAACCCATCCTGGCCAACGAGCACCAGGGGCCTCAGTGCCCCCAGCCCCGTCTCTGCCCCCTCCCTGGTCCATGCGGGACTGAGGATGGAGGTGGGTTTCCACGGTGTCTGCTTCCTCCCCACTGGAGTCTCCCAAGCAGGAGTGTCAGCAGAACGAGGGTGGCATGGCACACTTGGGTTTCCAGAGCACTCCGTGGGGCCATGGTCCCAGCAGCTCGGCTGGGGCAAGGCAGGGTGTGGAGGGGGGATGGTGGGGTGAGTGGGTATATGCACATGTCTGTCTGTGTGTCTGGGAGTGTGACTCTGTGTGTGGCAGGGGAGGGTTTGCGGGTATCAGGGAGTGTGAACAGTTGTGATATTTGGGAGTATTATGAGTATTATTATGATATGAGTGTGCTCTATGTGTGTGCAAATGCCCATTTTGGTGTCTGAGAGGGTAAACGTAGTAAGCACACAGGTGGGGATGAGTGTGTGTGACCTGGAGAGTATGTCACATGTGGGGTGGGGTGGTGTTTCTGTGGAGCCTAAGAATGTGAGTGTGGAGGCTGTGTCTGTGTGTGTGATGTGTGTGTGTCTGTGTGGGAGTGTGTGCGTGTAGTGTGTATGTGTTTCTGTATAGAATGCCTATGTGTGTGCATGTCTGTGTGGGGCTGTGTGTGTGTAGTGTATGTGTGTGTCTGGGTGGTAGTGAGTATGTGCGTGTGTGCAGTATGTATGTGTGTCTGTCTAAGTGTGTGTGTCTATGTGTACAGTGTGTCTGTTAGGGTGGGAGTTTGTGTGAGTGCATGGGTCTATCTGGATGGGAGTGTGTGTGGTGTGTCTGGGTGATAGTGACTGTGTGCAGTGTGTGTGTGTTTGCCTCGGGGGTGCAGCCTGTGGGTGGGGGGTGGCCCGAGGTGGGGGGTTGGTGGTCAGGGCAGGTGGGGAGGGGGTGGCAGAGGAGACCAGGGGCTTCCCCAGTGCCCAGTGGCTGGGCTGACAGCTGGGCAGAGAAGAAAACTAGACGTCAGTGAAATCAGTCAGAGACAAATCGATTCCCTTTAGAGGTGAGAAAAACCAGATGCTGTGGCTGCTGGTGGCCTACCGGGCTCCCTGCCACATCCCTCCCCGCGCCGAGCTCGCCCCCCTCACCCTGCCCATGCCGCCCTCACCTTTGTCAAGGTCCTGTGGCCTGCCAGCCTGCACCCAGCTCCTTCCCCAGCCCTCTGGGGGCAGGATGGGGGCACAGGCTCCCCAGAGCCCACGCTGGGGCAGGGGCGGGGTGGGCACAAGCCTGTCGTGCCAGAGGCTGGGGGACTCAACTTGCCCAAGGACTCCAGGGAGGTGACACCCACTAGAGGCCATGCTGGACTAGCACTCCCATGCCAGGGTCCCTTTCTGCCCCCTCAAACCTTTCAGGGCTATCTGCAAGAGGAGCCGGACTTGGGCAGCTCCAGCTCCTGCAACCTCCCTCTGCTCCCATCTGCAGATCTGGCCCCAGGCCCTGGTGGCTAGACAGGAGGGGCTGTCCCTCGTCCTGCGCACTGCCAAGCTGGCCCAGACCAGGGCAAGCAGCCGGCTGGGGCCTCAGACTGTCATCCATCCAAAGATCTGTCCAGTGGTCTCAGCCCAGGAGTAGGGGGTGTCTGGGGGTCCTTGGACCTGAGAGCCCTGCTGCAGGGTGGTACCCTGACCCCCTGCTTGGCTGATACCCCAGTAGGGAGGGGTGACCCCTTGCCCCTCCCCCCTCATCTCTGCCACCCTCATGTTTCCCACCTTTTCCATTGGGTCATAACACCCCACAAGTCAGGAAATGAGGTTTAACCTCTCATCCTACAGAGACAGTGACTCTTTATGCAGGGCTCTGTTGTCAAAGGGCTCCCCAGCTCTCGTGAGCAGCCCTGGCGGCCACCCACTCAGCACAGAGTTACTGAGCATTTGGTCTGGGCCCGGGTCTGTGCCAGGCTGTCATTCAGCAGGGAGTGAGACCAGCCTGGGCCCTGCCTTTGGGGAGCCTCAGCATCTAGCTGCAGAGACACACACAGCCACTCCAGCTGGGACGGAGCAGTGCAGGGCGGGAGGGGAGTGTGCAAAGGGTCCCTACCCCATCTCAAGCTGACCCAGACTTCCTGGGCTCCAACCAGCTCTCTGGCCTCTCAACCTCCCTGCTCTGGCTGAGCAGTGCCGCTGGCATCTGCACTTGCCCATCTGTCCCCCGGCCCCCACCCCCAGCCCGGTGAGGGCTCCCTGAGCTCTCAGGTATGGCCTCCGTCTCCTCTTGGCAGGGCATCACTGTTTGGGATGGCACCTCTGCAAGGCCCCTGCCTCCGTCCTTCTCCCCTTTCTGAAGGGGGCTCTGCTGGCACAGGTGCCCCACTATGTGAGCCTGAATGGTTGAGGCTGGAGCTGCTTAGTCGAGCAGACGGGTTAAGAAGCAGCCTTTCCAGGTGACTGGTTTCTAGGGGGCCTGTGCCAGCAGCTCCCCTCCTGGGCCCTTCCCTCTCTGCCCACAGAAACCCTGGAGACCCTCCCCTCAGCTCTCCGCTCTCAGGCTGGTCCCGACACGTTTCCACTTGCCTGAGTCCTCCTTGGCCATCCCTGGCCAGGCTCTGGGATCTGGAAGATCCCAAATTATGCATGGAATATGCACGGTGAGACCTGCATTCACAGCCCCGGTTCTCCCTGGCCTGGCTGTGCTCCCTGAGATGGGCCTCTCACCCTCTCTGGCCTTGCTTTCCAATCCCTGCAAAGGGGATGAGGATCCAGCTTTGCCCACCATGCAGGGACTCAGAGCTGTTCAGAGTAACAGCTGTGGTTTTGTTACCGGTTGTTGGGGGGAAGGCTCATGGAACCCTTTCCAAACCCCACCCGTGGCCTAGGTTCCCAGTGTCGAGCCAGATAGGAGAGACCAAGTGATCGATCTACAAACATTGATTGAACCAAGTTGGGGCCAAGCCCCATAGTGAGCAGACAGCCCCTGGGATGTGCTCAAAGAGAAAACTGCTGAGGGTAGGAACGGAGGGTCGCGTGGGTGTGGATGTCACTGGCATGTCCCCTGTCCCCAGGGTGCTTGCAGTCTCATGGGGATGTGTTGAGGGGGACAGGAGAGCTGGGGCTTCTGATTCCGATTCCAATTCTGACCTGCTCTTGGCCTTCCTGTTTATGCCTCGGTAGAATCCGGAGCTTGAGTTCTGTGACCTCAGAGACCTCTTCCTGCTGGGTTATTAATATCGGCACTAATAATAACAGTGGAGAGATGCAGAAGAGAGCATGCTAATCTTGGCTGCACCTGTTGAGGGCATCACATGTGCCAGGCCCTTTACATGTGGCCCCCTCCCTCTGCTCTGTGAGCCGGACTCACCATCTCCATGTTGGCAGTGGGCAAATGGATGCTTGGGAAGATTAAGTTGCTTTTCCAGGGTCCCAAAGCTAGGACAGGGCACCCTGGCTTTGAACTTGTGACTCAAGGCTGCTGGGGCTGGGCTCTGAGAGGGGCTCAAGGCATCTGAATAGAGCAGGGTGAGTGAAAAGATTCTCACAATGGGGACCCAGGCTGGCCAAACCCAGGCAGAGCGGGACTGCGGAGTGGAGCTTCAGGGAGCCGGAAGCACCTGGCACCCCCTTCCCCAGGGTGTCTGCTTCTCCCCTGCCCCTTGGCCTCTTTCTCCTCCTCTTCCTCCCTGGGTATCTGTTCTGGACCTTGGCTCCTACCCCTAGGCATACTGTGGCTACCCTGGGCTTCTGCCAGGCCTCCTTTCTCACCCTTTCACCTCGGTGACCTGCCCAAGGCACTACTTATTTCCCAATCCACAGTCGAAAATCCAGGTCATTTTTTCTCCCCTGCCTGCCCCATGTCACTGTCTGCCTTTGGATTGGCTACCCTTCAGTCAGGCCCCACCCCTTGCCCAATCAGCTGTACCGAGGCTTCGGCAGGCGCGTGGGCGGGGCACTTAGTAAGTAAGGTCCTCAAACTTAGCGTCGGGAACCTCGTGTTCTTAAAAAATTTTGAGCACCCGGAAGAGCCTTTGTTTATGTGGGTTTTATCTGTTGCTGGTTTCAGTACTAGAAATTGAAACTGGGAAATTATAAGTATTTATTAATTTATTGAGAATAATAAACGCATCACGTTAATGTACGTAATCTCTCATGAAAAATAACTGTATTTTTTAAAATGGAAAAAATAAGTAGAAGAGTGACATCATCTTATGTTTTTGCAAATCTCTTTAATGATTCCCTTAAGGGAAGACAGCTGGATTGGCTTGTCTGCTTCTGCATTTAATCTCCTGAGATATCACATATTATGAAGCCTCTAGAAGACTCCACTGTACACTTGCAAGGGAAGGGGAGAGGGTAAGAGGCAAACAACTCCTGCCTTGTAACTTCTGAGTCCCTGAAAGGTCTGGTGTCTTGATGGTGCCCGTTGAGGCCCCTTGGGGACCCCTGGTCCTGCTGCACCCCTTCTCAACCTGACCAATGCCATAAAAACCAGCAAACAGCCCAAGATGCAACAGCTTTCAGGGTGCCCAGTTGCTACCCCCACCTCATCCCCCAGACTTAGAAACCTATTTAAACTATAAAACAGTTGTCTGTTTGTTCCGTCATCTGCCTGTCTGCCCATCTACTCATCCATCTGTCTGCCCACCCACTTTTCATTTAGTAGACTTCACTTACAAGTTGATCAGGAAAGCCTGGGCCCCTGGCTTCCTCTAGCTTGCCATTAGGCCCCCCTAAGAGATGGCTTTCTGCTTCCTCAATCCTCCAGGTTGCTTGCATTAATCTGAGCAAGTTCTGGTCTCTAAGCCTAAAGATACTACACTACTACAAAGTGTTAAGGAGGGAAGAGGGAGAAACAGCATTTACTTAGCACCTATTATGTGCCTGCATACTGGGTGGTATTTATCTCATTTTCCAGACAGGGAAATTGAGGCTCAAAGAGGTAGAGGGACTTGACCAAGGGTGCAGAGCCTGGATAGGGCAGGGCCAGGCTTTGATCCCAGAGGCCAGGCCCTTCTTCTGTTCCATGTTGTCTTGTTCTTGGAGGACAGGAGGATCAACAGATGGAAGTTAAAGGAAAGGATGATTTGAGAAGTGCTGTAATTCCCTGCACTGTCCAGAGATTATCAGGCTGCCTGTGAGGTGGTGAGTTCCCTGTCACTGGAGTTGTACAAGCAGAGAGAAGGGCATCCTGTGGCTGTGGGAATGGTGGTGTGGTGGGGTGGTGGGGTGGTGGCAGGTTTGGGACCAGGTAACCACTGGGGGCTTTCTGCTTTCCAAGGGAGGCCTATTCCGCCGGTGGATGGAGGCTGTGCAGCCAGCTGCTTGTCATCTGAGGAGCCTCTGAGGGTCCCTGCCAGCTCCCAGACAGGAAACGTTTCCAGAAGGCTATAATCAGAGCTGGGAACCACAGGCCAGAGGGGTGCCTGCTGCAGCTTCAAGTGCAGGCATGCTGCTTGGTGAAGTCCCTGGGTGGGACCCCAGTAAGTCCTGTCCTTGGATCCTTCCCCTGCATGGGCATCTCCGCCCCACCCCACTCCCCCCTGGAAGGAAACCGGCATTAATTGGAAGCCTGTTGGGTGTCAGGGTTTCACACATATTCTCTCTTCTGCTTCTCCCCAGAACCCTGTAAGAAAGGAAGCAACCACCGTCATGCAGGCGAGGGGCCCGAGGGCCAGAGGGGTCACACGGTTCAGTTAAGGTCATTTGACTGTGGCAGGGACAAGATTTGAACCGCTGCCTTTATGAGTGCCTGGTAGAACCTTCTGGTCATTCTAGGGGAGGATGTCAGCATGAAAAGCCTTTCCCCCACCTCCCCTCTCTAAAAGGTGAGGGGCCAGAGGCCAGTATGAGGCCAGAGGAGGTCTGGGTGGGCCTGGGTGGCTCTGCCTCCACTGACCAAGCCTTCCGTTGTCCTCTCTGAGTCTGCCGTGGAGGGATGAGTCCCTGCTGGGCCTCCCCTCCCAGGCTGTTGGGCAACCCATAGCAACTGAGGGAGTTTTACAACATGGCCACAGATTGTTTGACACTCCTCCCATCGAGAGGTGGGGTCTATGTCCCCTCCGCTTGAATTTGGGCAGACTTGTGATTGCTTCACCCAATAGTGTGTGGCAGAGGTGATAGCAAAGGCCATGCAACTTCTGTTCTGTTCCTTGGAACTGTTGGGTTGGAGCCCTGAACCCCTGGGTAAGAAATAAGAAGTCCCACTCTCCTGCGTCTGCCACACGGGGAGGCAGCCCAGGTCACTTGGGGGGGGGGGCGGGCATGTCTGGGTGCCATGGTTAACGTCCCTGATGAGCCCAGCCACCCTGCTTCTGCAGCTGCTCGAGTCTTCCCAGCCCAAGGCCTCAGATATTGTGGAGCAGAGACAAATCTTCCCTGCTGTGCTCCATCTGAAGCCCTGCTCCACAGAATCTGTAAACCTAATAAAACCATTTTGTGCCACTAAGTTTAGCGGGACATCTGGAAAATGCCCTATGGTCATCACAGGGTCCCACCCAGGTAATCTTTCCCCCACATCCCCTGGGAGGCCCACCAGGCTCACACCCTCTGTGCAAAGCATTGCTCAAAGTGAGGGTGGTGGTGGCATGAGACTGGGGGCTCAGCATCTCATGGGGGTTATACCTGCTTGGCTTCTTCTGCCCACTCGCTTCTGAAAGATGAGCCCCCCAAATCTGGGCCTGTCTCAGGCACCCTGGTGTATGATTACAAGTCCAGACCACCCTTCTTTCTTAGCTACGAGATCTTGGGCAAGTTCCTTAACTCAGTTTCTTTAGCCTGTAGGGTGGGAATAATAAGTACCTCCCTCAAAGGTCTTCATCAGAGCAGTGCCTAGCACCCACTAAACGCTCAGATCAGTGGGGTTCATTGCCATTGTCCCCAAAGTCCCCCTCTCTCTGGCCCCTGGTACCATTGCATGGGCACCACACTTTACAATGTCTCTCTAATCCTTCCAGCAGCTCTGTTTGCAGGTCAGTGTTACCACCACCGAACTGATGAGGACACTGCTGCGCTGGGGGTCGTGGCCCACGTCCAGGGTTTCAAGTATGGACCCTGAACTTGGCGCCCTTTCTCCTTTTGTCTCTTCTGGGCCTTTTCTCCATGGTCCCCCACTAAGGCTTCAGGCTGGCTAGCTTCTCTCCCGCCTCTGGACCTCCACAGTCTTAGCCTCTGTGACTTCGGATAATTCCCTTTCCCTCTCCCATCTGTGCAGTGAAGGGCTTGGGATGGCCTATGTCTAAGGGCCCTTTCAGAGCAAAAATGATTGGGATGGTTTTCATATAATGAGGGGTGTCTCACCCACAGCTCTGCCCACTGGTCCTCTCCGAGCTGGGCCTGCTCTGGCAGTGAAGGCCACAGGGCAGCCGGGCCAACCCCTGGGAAAGAAGGAAGGGGCCCATCTGGGAGTCAAAAGGACCCTGACTGGGTGCTGGAGCTTTTGCAACCAGCTTGGCCATATTCTCAGTTTTGCGTGAGGTTGGTCCAACAGTGTTTTTGGGTGATGGACCCATCCCAATCAGGTCTGGCCTCTGGGTCCCCTTCCAAGGCTGTGGTCCCAGGGGCAGCCCTAGGCAGTGAATGGCTCATCAGCAACCCTGACCTTGGGTGGGCCAGCCTCAGCTGCTTCTCCTTCTTTCGGTCTCTGCCTGGCCAACTTTGCTCATCCTTCAGGCCTGCATCAGACCTCACTTCCTCCAGGTAGCTTTCCCTGACTTACAGTGTCAGGCCCCTTCCTCAGCCCTGTAGCTCCCTGGGCCCCTCTCAGGCCCCTGGGTACACTGTTGGATTGTAACTGTCCTCTCACTTTCAGGTTCCCCGCACAGAACCTCAGTTCCCTTGAGGCCAGGCCCCATGTCTTTCTTGCCTACTCCTGCTTCTCTAATCCCTTTACAATGCCTGGCACAAGGTTGGTGCTTGGCAAATATGGGTTGCCTGCATAAATTTTAGATAAATGGACACAGAGCCACAAGAGCAGTAAGTTCCTTGCTTAAAATATCCCAGTCTCATCTGCCTGAGCTGTAAGCCAGACCAGGAGATGATGTCTTCTGTAGTACCTTATTTTGGTCTCTGCAGGACCACTTTTACAGAATTGTCTGGTGGTATAATGCCCCCCCCAAAAAAACCCTCTCCATGGAATTTGTCTTGTGCTTATTCTGAGAATTTTGTAATGAGGACTGGCAGGAAGAATTCCTGCTTTGCAACCAGAGACAGTTATGATTTTCCTGAGCATCAGGCATTAGAGGTTTGTATATGACATATATATGTATATATTACTTATTTATATATTTACAGACACAGTGCAAGTGGCCAGGTTTCCCCTTTTGCATTTGCTGCTAGGGAG
>PVKY010010565.1:0-12551 GCA_004027775.1 Bradypus variegatus
CCAGCTGCTCAAGGCCACGGAGCCCGGGCTGTTCGGCGTGTGGGCGCACAACGGCGAGGTGCGCACCGCCAGGCTGCTGAGCGACCGCGACGCGCCCAAGCACAGGCTCGTCGTGCTGGTCAAGGACAACGGCGAGCCGCCGCTCTCGGCCAGCGTCACGCTGCACGTGCTGCTGGTGGACGGCTTCTCCCAGCCCTACGTGCCGCTCCCGGAGGCGGCCCCGGACGAGGCCCAGGCCGACTCGCTCACCGTCTACTTGGTCATTGCCTTGGCCTCGGTCTCGTCGCTCTTCCTGTTCTCGGTGCTGCTGTTCATCGCGGTGCGGCTGTGCGGGAGGCGCAGGGCGGCCTCCGTGCCTGAGGGCCACTTTCCGGGCCACTTGGTGGACGTGAGCGGCACCGAGACCGTGTCCCAGAGCTACCAGTATGAAGTGTGTCTCATGGCAGACTCTGGAAGTAATGAGTTCAAATTTCTGAAGCCGATTTTCCCCGACCTCTCAGTCCAAGAAACTGGTAGGAATATGGGGGAAAACACCAACTTCCGGAATAGCTTTGGATTCAACATTAAGTAAAATAACATTTTTAATTACTTTTGTCCTTGTATTTTTCTTGGCATAAAACCTGCTGGTAGTTTTGCTGATCTGTAAAGGACTATAGGTTGTAGTATAATTGCAGGCATCATCATTTCTCATGCTTTCTTTACATTTGTTTTAAAAATATCAGTGGCTATAAGGGAATGGAAATGTAACCAGCACTTGCTGGTTTTCATTAATGTCTTAAGAAGGTTATATGGAGGAACTATTGTTATTTTTGTTTTGTAATGATGTGGTTATTAGGTCAGACAATGTTCCTAATTTTTGCATATGCATACTGAAGTATTTAAGAAAGAATGTCAATATGCATGATTTACTTCATCAAAAACACAGATAAAGCAAAATTCCAAAAGATTGCTGCATCTAAGTGGAAAGTATATTGGATTTTATCTATTATTTGCTCTGGAAATTTTCAACATAAAAAGTATATTTAAAAAAAGATGCTACCTTTCCATATTAGGTACTAGAAAACCTTTGTTGTTATACATTTTTAAGTGTTTACTTTATAATAAAATAAAATTGGAAATTATTGCTTTTTTAAGCATGTAGTTTTTTTCTTTAGATATTCTATGCCAATTACACCCATATGATTAGTTTTTGTTGATGCTATTGTAGAGGAGGAGTCTTATAATGTTGTGGGCCTTGATAATGCTATTATGTTTTCTTTAAATATACCGTTAGTAACTTAAAATTCTTGTTATTTTATATTGTTAATTACCTAAGTAACCAGAATGCGGTTTATCATCTAAATAATAACCTTCATCAGAAGAGTACAAGATGAAGATTTCTTAATAAATTGAACTGAAAATCCAAACTGTTAGAATGACACTTTCCTATTCATTCTGAAGAGTGGTTATAAAATATCCTTAATAATTTGTGGCCTCATACAGAAGGAACATGTCTTCATTTATGATTTACATATGCCTTATCTGTGTTACAAATTACAATGTCTCTAATTTATAATTGGACAGTTCAATGTAAGATTATAGGTAGAGATTTTGCTAATTGAAATATAGTGTGGCTATATGGCTAATGTGCACATACACTTCTGCATGGGCCTTATAAAACTAAGTAATATAGACGAGACAGTGTAGTAAAATGGAATTGCACTCACAATTGTGAAGTGGATGAAACCAATTCTGATTTCTTTAGGCATCTATTTTTTCCTACTTCATGCAATTTTAACTGGTTTTGCATTGCAACAGGTATTTACTAGTTGTGAGAATTTCAATTAAATAGACATTTAAAGAATAAAATCCTTAAAAAGAATGTTTCGGTTTTCTTTATCACCCAGAACCCCTTAGAAGCAAAATTGTGGCCATGAAAGTTAAGGAGTAAACACTGCAGAAAGAAAGAAGAGTTGAAAGAAGAGAATACGAAGGTAGAAAAAAAGTGAGATGGAAAAAGGATTGAGAGTGTTGTGTATTTACTGCCAAATTTACTCAATTAGAAATGAAATTTAAAAATAGCAACTAAACTATTCCTAGGAACTAGGCAACAAAGAATGAAGAAATCCCTTATTGGAAAATGAATGAAATCAATACATTAATAAATGAAATTAAATAATTGAATAAACTGAGAAAGATACAGGTTTCTTAATAGAGCAACTCAACACGATAAAGATGTCTATTCTTCCCAAAATAATGTATAAATTTAATGCAATTTCTAACATTTACATGGAGTAAAAAGTTGCATGAAGGGCTAAGACAATTTTTATAAAGCTGTGGGGATGCCTAACCCTGTAGATATTAACATATATCACAGATCTGAGGAAAATAAATCTATTTGAGTGGTTCAGAGGAACAGACTAGTGGACCACCAGATAAAATTATAATCCAGGGTCAGGTCTGTTTATATAAAAGAATTTGGTCTTGACAGAGTGTCAAAATCACTGCAGGGAAAAACTGATTACCTAGCAAAGGGTATTGGAAAATACTGGAAAAAATATAAAGAAACAAAATCCCTATCACATACCATATAAAAGTAAACTTCTATGGATCTAAAAGCTGAATTTGAAATATTTGAATTGCAAAAAAATTAAAATCAAGGTAAATATACTTTTATGAACTTAAGATTGGTTTGAATTTCTTAAGGCTGTAAAAGCACAAACTATCAAGAAAAAAATTGACAAATGTTACTACCTCTATACTAGACAACATTTGTCCAACCAGAAGTTACTCATAATATTTTTACTGAGAAGGATTAATATTTAGATTAATTCAAACCACTCTTACAGATGAGCAAAAAAGTCAGGAAAATCAATCAGATAAACAAAAAAAAAGGAAGAGGAGATTCACAAAAAGGAAAAATGAAGAGTCTGCAAAGAACTTGAAGAGATGCTCAACTTCATTAATAGTTGATGAAATGCATACTAAAATGAGATGGCAATTTGCATCCATAAGATTAGTAAAGATGAGAAACTTGAATAATATCAAGTGGAACAATAGAAAATCTCATTTACAGCCTATTTTGTGAACATCCTGGTAGTATTTTGTGAAATTTATTATGTCTTACCCTAATATCCAACGATTCTAATTTGAGGTATATACATCAAAAAACTGTAACACAGATTTGCAAAAACATATTTATGAGAATGTTTATCTTAGGATAGGCTGTGTTAGCAAAGAATAGGAATCCATTTATATGGAATATTGATGAGTAAAATATTGAACATTCTTGTGAAAGGATATTATGAAGTAATCAAAAGGAATAAACTATAATTACATACAACTACATGGATAAATCTCAAATGTTTTTAAAAGGAAGAAAGAGACTGAGATTTACAGTATAGTGCCACTTATATATATTTTAAACATCCATATAATACACAATATCTTATATTGGTAGAAATATACGAGTATGTAAATAAACATATTGAAGATGGATTCATTCATTGGTTCAATATTTTTGAATGTCCAAAATGTGCCAGATACTGTTTTCAGTGCTGAAAATACCACAGTGAAGAAAATGCACAAACCCTCTCTTTTCTGGAGCTTACATTCTAGTGAAAGAATATATAAATAAATAAGGACATTGCATATTATGTTGAAACATTAACTTACTTTGTAGAAAAATAAAACAAGAAGAGAAGGATAAGAAATGCCGGGAGTTGTAATTTCAAATTGGCTTCTCAGAATGAGCCCCTCTTTAAGGAGACATTTGAGTAAAGTCTTGAAGGATGTGTGGGTGGAACTCAGGTGACAATCTGAGGGCAAAGAATTCTGCAAAAGAGAACAACAGAAAGCCCCTGGGGCCAAGGAGGCTGGGCATATTTACTCTATTAGAAATTAAAGCTGAGATGTTTTAAAACTATTTATTAATTTATTTAAAAATAACTATATTAAAGCTATTACATGCTAAACTAAATAACATTATTTTTGGTAAAAATTAACTGCATTCTCCGAAACAGAAAATAGTGAGAATTGCACAGTTTTACATTTTTTAAATCTAACTTTCATGTCTGGTTTAATAGAAGATAGCTGTATTCTCCTTTCTGCTTCTGCATTCAATTTTTATAATATTATAAATGTAGCATCTGGATATCTCCATTCTATGCTTGTTTGGGCCCAGATCGAGCTCATGGAGAGCCTGGGAGGGTGCAGCTGCTAGACTGAAAAACACACCAGGTACAGAAGTGGACATGTGTTTATTGGGACTTACGAACAGGAGAAGATTTCTGGTGACAGCCAGCCAGATGTTAGCACTCCACAAAGGGAATAGAAATGCTCCAGGCAATATATGATTTCCGAACATATAGTATGAGGACATAGGGTCTCCAGAATAATCATTAAAGGGGCCTAAGACCTGATGTTTTACTAAGGTTCGTGTTTAAGAATAAGATATAATCAATGCCATTTTTTTTGCATCCATAGTTACATTTTTCCCCCTCTGGGGAGACTGTTTACTTTCTTGACCTTTGTACTTGGCTAAAGCAGTCTTGTTAGGGGCATTTAGGAGGGGGCCCAGACATTGGGCCTCCACAGTGGTCATAAGAGAATGGCAGTGGAAAAAAAGACAAATTATATGTTAGGATTTTATGAAAATAGCTTTGACCTTATGATTCCCATGAATAGGTCCTGAGGACTGCCAGGAGTCCTTAGAATACATTTTGACAACCTCTAGCTGTGGCAGAGGAATTGAATGGGGAATCAATTTGTGAGAGAACAGAAAGGTAATGGGAAACAGGGTTGCTTAGGCATTTGTCATTTACTGTAAGGGGGTGAATATATGAGCAGTTAGAGGGTTTAGAACAGGAGGATAACATAATTGGACTTATATTTTAAAAAGAATCAGTGTAATTTGTCTTGAAAATATATTGTATTAGGACAAAAATAGAAGCAAGAATACCAATTAGGGGGCTACTGCAATAATTTGGGTGAAATATGGTAGCTTTGTCCAAGGTGATAAAAGTAAATGTAGCAAAGTGGTTAAATTCTTCAGATACTTTAAAGACAGAAACAGTAAGTTTTTCTGATGGTATTGGTACGAAATATGAAAGAGAAGAGTTAAAGATGACTCCATAGTTTTCAGAGACATGGAAGAATGGAGTTGCCAGTTAAAATGGATCAGGTTTGTGTGAACGATCACCAGTGCTGTTTTGGACATGTTTAAACAAAGAAGGATATTAGATATTCACGGAGATGTTTTTAAGGAGAGATCTGGAGATAGAAATAATTTTTGGAAAAACATATTGATTCATTAGTATTGGTGCAACCCAAGGGCTAAGTTGATACTTGCTATGAAAGGAGAAATAAATAAACAAATGGTTTTCAAGGACTATTGATGAGAGTATGTCATTAAAAAGAAGTGTAAAGAACTCAATTTTATTCACCTGAGTCTAGGAGAGACAAAGGAAGAGAGCAAGAGGAGAGAAGAGAGATAGGAAAGAGATGTGTGTATATACACAGAAATTACTGGCACAGAGAGAAATGGGAAGTAATGCAAATGTCAGTGACAGAAAATGCCTCTTCCAGGAGATTGTTTAAAGTGACTGTAGCATTATAGACTTGTATTGATCAGCTGAATTATAGACTTTAGTATTGATCAGCTGAACTTGGTAAGAAATAAAAATTATTTCCTAGCCTCTTGAGAAGGTTTATTGCCCATACCCCATGAAAGCTAAAAGTTTGCTGGTTATTTTTGAGGTATAATAAATATTCTTCAAACTTTACAATTTTAATGATAGTGTAGATTACACAAACCAACCCTTCCACTGAAAACAATTGATTAGCCAACAAAACATTAATATATTGTCAGGTCAACATTGAAGGTAAAAAGGAACCTGGAGAGATAAATGAGCATAAAACCCACCATTTCCAGGAGATTATTTGGGATCCCGAGAAATTTGAACCTCCGTTTTTATATTTATAATGGTTTTTGTAATGAGGGGGAAATAAAAATTTAACAAAAGGAAAAGATCACAGAAGAATCTCTCACCAATAGGCATGGATCCCCAAGAGCTACACCATCAGGGTGAGAGTAAACTGGACATGGATAAGGCTTTGAGTGGAATTTCAGCCTTGAACTGATTTAAGGTGGTCATTGACAGGTAGTGCACCCAGGTCCTGATGGAACAATATGCAGATCTTCTATGAAAGAAGATTTATTCACCCTAAGCCAAAAATTATTCATATACACAATACATAATTTTTGTGTCCATAACTTGAACACAGTCAAAGATAACTGCATACACAAGGAAACATGACACCATGAATGAGAGCCAGCAGAAATGACATAACACAGAAATAAACTTGCAAGTATTTTAAATATTATAATTATAGACAGTCCAAAAGATGCTAACCACTTAACTGAAATAGAATATACACTTGAGGATACACAGAGAACAAAATCTACAAACTGTGGCAGATTAGAATTCCTAGAAATGAAAAATACAGTAATGAAAATTTAAAACTGAGTAGAATGGTTTAATAGAAAATTAGATACAGCTAAATAATTAATTAGTGAAGTGAAAGATCAGAATACAACTTATTCAGTAAGTAGCTCAGAGAGTTAATAAGATGAAAAATACACAGGAGATGGTTAGAAACAGAATAGAGTAAGAAAGTCTAACATATTTAATCAGTGTTCCAAAAGGAGATATGAGGATGTATTAGTCAGGGCTATCTAGAGCAACAGAACCAACAGGAGATATCTGTATATATGAGATTTTATAAAAGTCTCTCACGCAACTGTGGGGATGCACGAGTGCAAATTCTGCAGGGCAGAAGTTCTTCAATGAACTTCCTGGGAGAGGCTGGCTGGCTGAATAAGTGAAAATTCTCTCTTGTCCCTTCAATATCTTCAACTGATTGGATTCTCTTTGTGGAAGACACTTTCTTATTTGATCGTAGATGTCATCAGCCACAGATGCAATGAACTGACTGATGATTTAATAAATTAGCCACAAAATATCTTTGCAGTAACAGTTAAGCTGGTATTTGTCTGACCAAACAACTGGGTACTATCACCTGGCCAAGGTGACACATGAACCAAACTATCACAGAGGAAGATTGGGGAAGAAGAAATATTTGAAGAAATAATGGCTGGGAATTTTCATGGAACTGATGGAAACATCAATGCATAGAGTCAAGAGACCCAAATAAACTTAAAAGAATAAATTTAAAAAGATAGCCATGCCTATAAACAACATAGTGAAATTGCAAAAGACCAAAGACAAATCTTTTAAAAAGCTGCAGGAAAATGATATTTAACCCTCAAAGGCACAACAAACAGACTGAGAGATGGTTTCTCAACAGTAGCAATGGAAACTAAAAGCAAGTGGGATAATATCTCCACTTTACAGAAAGAAATTAGCAAATCTTTCTGCCTAAACAGTCTTTGCATATATTAGCTTTAAAATGAGAGAATTAAGTCAACTGAATATCAGTTTAGTTTGAAGTTAATGAAAAACATGAGAGAGAGGGGACATAGAGATATTTTATCTCTCAAATATAATTTGTTACAGTTTTCTTCTTTGCCCATCCTTTCCACAATTTTGGGTTCAGAAGTTTGACCTGTTTCCAGCTTTCTTCCTTCCTAGTGA
Source organism: Bradypus variegatus (assembly GCA_004027775.1). NCBI lineage: Eukaryota > Metazoa > Chordata > Mammalia > Pilosa > Bradypodidae > Bradypus > Bradypus variegatus. The sequence continues at coordinate 7,635 of PVKY010010565.1, forward strand.
CATTCACTTCTACTATAGTTCAATCCCTTAAGGCTGAGGCCACGGTCCAGAGTTGGTAGTTTCTTAGACCTGCAGCATCTCTGAAATCACAAATTCAGACATCTTTTTCTCAATTTTCCACTTAATAGCTTGCTCAAAGCACTTCAGTCACCATTTATGTTGATAAATCTCAAATTTGTCTCTGTATCCCAAACCTCTTTCCTCAATTTCATTTATATAACTATAGAGATGTTCTATGGAAACCTAAATGCAACAGGTTTTAAATTAAAAATGCCCTTTGCTCAAAATTAAATAACTTCTCTAGCTCTGTACCTGTTGCCATCCCATCTCCTCTTTCAGTGTTCACTCTATCAATTACTACCACCACCATTTCCTGAGTTTTCTAAGCCTGAATAAAAAGTGTATTTTCTTTCAGTTCTTCCTATCCCTTTTCCTCTATATCTAATCTATCATCACATCCTGTACATTTTATATTTATTTTTCTAACAGAACTAAACTACTGTATGTCTAGCTCAGGCCAAGATCATCTCTTACCTGTATGTCCACAATTTCTTTTTTTCCCAAGGTGAAAAGAGGAGTCTTTAAAGCAGTTAATCTACCATGTCATACAATACATTTTAAAAATTATTCATATATATATAGCCTCCAAATGAGAAATATAAGGGCATCCCAGGGCAGAGTCTATGTCACCAATGTATTTTTAATGCAATTTTTAGAAGACATACCACACACCATATAATCCATCAAAATAAACAATCAGTGGCACACAGTGTCATCATATAGTTGTGCATTCATCCACATTCACTTTTAAGATATCTTCTTCCTCTAGGGTTACTACTCTGTAGTTTATTCTCCACTCTGAAACAGGTGATCTTTAGAAGATGAAACACGATCGAGTCACTTTTCTATTTAAAACCTTTTAATAATCTTGCATTTCCTCTGGTGTAAAGTCTAAATGCTTTGGCATGGTTTACAAAATAGTTATTTTTCCTATACCAACTCTCAGCTCTTGTTTCCTTTGCTCTGTAGATCACATTTACATTCCTCCAAACCACCCCTCTCATCTTGGAGTTGCACAATCATGTGTTTAGTCTGTCTGGAAAATTTCACCCCACACTCAGTTTTTGTTTAGATCACTCATACTCATTTTTTATGTATCAATTTAGAATATAATTCTCCAAAAAAGTATTTCCTGTACTTCCAAATTCTGGTTAAATGATCCTCATTGATGTTCTTATAGTAGCATGAATTTTCCCTATCATGGCATTCATTATGCTCTCTCTATTCTAAATGCATGATCATTTTCAGCCTCCCTTTTTCAGGGCAAGGACTGTCTGTATTGTTCACCACTCTATCTGTAACACTTGTCACTATGTCTAGAATAATATATGTTCAATAAATATTTACTGAACAAATTAATGAATGGAAGAATGAAAATATTTAAAATTATACCTCTAAAAATGATGAAATTCAGTCCACAACTAAACTGGGATGTAAGTTACTCAACATTTTTTATGTGGTCAGAAACTGGAATGGAATAATTTATTATAGCAGCTCTGCCCTACATATCTTACTTTATTCATTACCGTTGAACATTTACTTAGTTCTGCTACTCTCAAGGAAGTCTCCTATGGAGTATCCCCAAATAACTGTATCACTTACCCAGACTGAAATGTCTAGCCTCCCCCAAACAACTATTTACATATATCACATTCAGTTTCAAGTGCATGACCTTATCCTTATTCAGTCTCTTCTAAGAGTATTTGCTGTTCGAGAAGACTGAGATTTCTGTTTCCCATTTCCAACTTCCCTGAGAATCTTTGATCATTAAGTCAATTACATTCAACAGTGGTCTTAAATAGTTTTTGTTTCTTGTATTGTATTACAGAAAGATTACAACTTAAATTGAGACAGTGACTATATATATTTTAAATGTACTTAAGTCTTTATCAGTTGAAGTATTTCATATCCAGTACAATTATAGGAAAAAGTTAGGAAAGGGAATTGGGCAATTGACATTTCAGTACATGCTTTTTACACATGAGGGAATCGAAGTTCAGAGAGGTTAATTTGCCGGAAGTCAAACCGCTAGTAAGTTCTGGAGTGGGATTAAGTCCTGGAGCAGTGTTGTAGCTCTTATCTGTCTGAGCCCTCTGTCCCTGTCCTTTAACTTGCGAATTGCTGCATCTGAGGATAACTGCCACCACTTGGTTGTGTGACTCTGTGTAAATCATTATTCCTAGAACTCAGGATTTCATTATTTATGAAAATGAAATTCTCCAAGCTTTCTTTTAAAATAAAAACCCCTATGATTTTTTTTTAAATTCAGTTTTATTCAAACACATGCACATAACATACAATCATCCATGGTATACAGTCAACTGTTCACAGTATGATCATCTAGTTATGCGTTCATCACTACAATCTATTTCTGAACATTTTCCCTACATCAGAAAGAATCAGAACAAGAATAAAAAAATAAAAATGAAAAAAGAACACCCAAACAATCCCCCCATCCCATCCCATTTGTCATTTAGAGTGACTATATTTTAAATATGCTTTTTATATCCACCACAACTCTAACAGATTGTGGCTTGTGTTAATGACTAAATGATAATAGCATCACAAATCACAAAGAATACAACGCAGAAAAATAGGGATGTAGAAGAAAATATAACTTAGATTTATCAACAAACACAAGTAAATTAGTATTTTGCTTCAAACTTACTTGACTTTGTCTAAAATCTTAAAATCTGCAGAATCGCATGGTGGCGCTGCAGGATAAGATGGCGAAATATTTGCCGCATAGCAGATGCTCTAGTTTCCTTTAATCAGTGGAACTGAGAGCACCGGAAGAAGCACACACAAAAAAGAGGCTTTCAAGAGAAAGGTAGGGAGCCAGTAACAACCTCCTGGTGGGATTACAATTCTTTCGATTTCTATGGACCCGAGCTGATAGGGAGGACCAATTCCTAGAGCTGTCTGAGATTGAGTTGAAGTATTTCTACAGAAAGACTTTTGGCTAAGGAGCCATGGAGCTGGGAGAAGGGAGTGGTCCGCAGATGAGGCAAGTGCTGCTCTTTGTTTTCCTGGGAGGATCTTTAGCCGGTTCTGAGACCTGGCGCTATTCCGTGGCAGAGGAAACTGAGATCGGTTCCTTTATAGCCAATGTGGTGAAAGACGTGGGTTTGGGTGTGGAAGACCTGGCTACGCGGGGGGCTACAGTCATCTTTGATGACTATAAACCGTATTTGCGGTTGGATCTGCAAACAGGCAACTTGCTCCTAAATGAGCAACTGGACCGGGAGGCTCTTTGCGATATCACCGAGCCATGTATATTGCATTTCCAGGTGTTATTTGAAAATCCTTTGCAATTTTTTGGGGGTGAGCTTTGGGTGAAAGACATAAATGATCACATTCCCACGTTCTTAGATAGACATATACTTTTTAAAATCTCAGAAGGTGCTACTCCAGGAACCTCCTTCCAAATGGAAAGTGCTCAGGATTTGGATGTAGGAAAGAATGGTGTTCAAAACTATTCACTGAGTCCCAATTCCTATTTCCATCTTAAATTACAAGATAATGATGAGGGTAGACAATATCCAGAGCTTGTCCTTGTCCAACCTCTGGATCGAGAAAAGGAGCCTGAGATTAGTTTAACGCTATCTGCTGTAGATGGTGGGTCTCCGCCCAGGTCTGGGACTGCAATGATTCGCATTATGGTCCTGGATCTCAATGACAACGCCCCAGAGTTTGAGCGGCCGGTCTATGAGGTTCAGGTACCAGAGAACAGCCCTTTGGACTCCTTGGTCGTCACCGTGTCTGCTACAGATTTAGATGCGGGAACGAATGGAGACTTATCCTACTCATTTTCCCACGCCCCCAGAGACGTAAGAAAAACATTTGAAATTCATCCAATTTCTGGAGAAGTCCATTTAAAGGCACTTCTAGATTTCGAATTAACTCGCTCTTACACAATAAATATTCAGGCCATGGATGGTGGGGGCCTTTCTGGAAAATCATCCATTCTAGTTCGAGTTGTAGATGTGAACGACAACCCTCCTGAAATAGCTATGACATCCCTTACCAGCCCCATACCGGAAAACTCGTCACCTGAAATAGTGGTAGCTGTTTTCAGTGTGCGTGACAAAGACACCGAGAACAATGGGAAGACTGAATGCTCAATTCAGGAAAATCTCCCCTTTCTCCTAAAGCCTACCTTCAAGAATTTCTACACCTTAGTAACAGAGTACCCACTGGACAGAGAGAAGAGAGCCGAGTATAACGTTACCATCACTGTCACTGACTTGGGTTCACCCAGGCTGAAAACCGAGCACAACATAACCGTGCTGGTCGCCGACGTCAATGACAACGCGCCCACCTTCACCCAAACCTCCTACACCCTGTTCGTCCGCGAAAACAACAGCCCCGCCCTGCACATCGGCAGCGTCAGCGCCACTGACAGAGACTCGGGCACCAATGCCCAAGTCACCTACTCGCTGCTGCCGCCCCAGGACGCGCACCTCCCCCTCGCCTCCTTGGTCTCCATCAACGCCGACAACGGGCACCTGTTCGCGCTCAGGGCCCTGGATTACGAGGCCCTGCAAGCGTTCGAGTTCCGCGTGGGCGCGGCCGACGCGGGCTCCCCGGCGCTGAGCAGCGAGGCGCTGGTGCGCGTGGTGGTCGTGGACGACAACGACAACTCGCCCTTCGTGCTATACCCGCTGCAGAACGGCTCTGCGCCCTGCACAGAGCTGGTGCCCAGGGCGGCCGAGGCGGGCTACCTGGTGACCAAGGTGGTGGCGGTGGACGGCGACTCGGGCCAGAACGCCTGGCTGTCCTACCAGCTGCTCAAGGCCACGGAGCCCGGGCTGTTCGGCGTGTGGGCGCACAACGGCGAGGTGCGCACCGCCAGGC
>PVKY010010566.1:0-12546 GCA_004027775.1 Bradypus variegatus
GGTCTAGGGCTAAGCAGGTGAGGTGTCTGGGTGCAGAGTCTAAGGAGGCACTTGCTCTCAGGTCCATGTAAGTGCCAACCCAGGTCGGCCTGGTCCCTGCCCCTCTTGCTGACTGTCTTGGGTATGGCTGCTAGAATTTGCTAGCGGCAACTACACAAAGACAGTCTCCTCTGTTGTCATAACAGGACAACCCTGGGGTTGTCTGGCAGACTGTTTGGCACCCCCATACCTCCTCCCACCCTTCTCAGATTGTGTGTTGCCATATCTGGATAGCTCCTGCCCCAGAAACAATTTTTCCTACTCCAAAACTACCATGATGATTTTTTCACCCAATTTTCCCTCTAAAACCATAATATAGCTACATAAGAAGAAATCACAGAAGTCCTCCACTAGGACTAGAAAATTGGTTTCAGCCCATTTGCCAACTCCAGTCTGTTGAATGTGGCTATGTAGAAGAGAATTTACAAGTGTAAAGAGTGGTGTGCTGGGGGAGCAAGGTCTGCCTTGAGCAAGGGATGGGAGGAAGTACACTTGCCATTGGAGCCTGGCCAACCCTCTTAAGTTTGCAGCTCAGGAAACTGAGGCCACAGGAGGGGAAATGACTTCTCTGAGCTCACATAGCTACCTAATGCAAAGTCAGGACTGTAAACCCTAACTCCCCAGTCCTAAAATGTTTTCCACACTAGGTCAGTCCGGAAAGGGAGAGCACCATATACGTTCTTCTCTTGGCTCCCTTTCTACTGCTGCCACCACCACTGCAACTCACAAAGGAGGCACATCCATATTGTAGCAGCAAAATAGCAGAGCATATTTTACTCATTCTCAAAAGCCTGGCCCTTTAATTGAATATCAGCAGTGTGGCCCATGGACCGCCTACATCAGAATCCTCTAGAGTAGCAATCCAAATGCAGATTCTTGGAACTTCTCCTAGTTCTTCTGAATCTGAAGGAGATTCTTGGGTCACTGAAGTTTAACAAGTACTAATCTGGAGTCTGGGCTGTTTGTATCAGTAATTTCTTATTTACTTTCGGGCTTTCCCTTTATTTTTCTTTCCTTTGGGGCAGTTAGTCACTACCTCCATCATCACCCTGTATTTCTAGTTTTCAGTCAAATTGAACAAGAAATGAAAATCACTGTATTTTTCATCAAACTGTGATTTGGCCAGGATCAAAATGAGAGAAGGGAATTCTCAGAAATAGGAGCAATTCATTTTTCTCTTGTGGGTCATGATAGAGTTATGTAGAAAGAGCCCTCATTTACCTACTGGTGTGTTTTCAATAGAAGTCTGTAATCAGATGGTGCAAACCTCTTAGGATACTCATTTTCAGTTATGGAAAAAATATTTCCTAATTCAAGTCAGTATTTCCCTAAAACCCCTTCAGAAAAATTTGGTTTAGTGCTTGAAGTAGAGGGTATAAAATGGCGGGCTGGGTGGTATCTGTTGATGGGCATATCTGGCACACAGAGACTTTTAGAAAAATTTAATTAGATGCCAACATTGGAAAATCAGGATATTTCACCCTTTAAAATGTACATTTCCATCTTCTAGTAAAAAATAAAAGGATTTTAGTACTGGGCCATTGTCCCATAATGCAATGCCCTGGTACAGAGTGGCTTCTCTCAAACAGTCTATGACCAGATGTCTGTCAGTTCTTTAATATTCCTATTGAGGGGTAGGGTCTGGAAATCCTCTCCTTGAATCTGGGCAGGCTTGATGACTGCTCTGACCAGTGAAATATGGCAGAAGTGTGGCTGTGCCAGTCTCTAGGCCCAGGCCTTCAGAAGCTGGCACCATCCATTTCTGGTCTCCTGGAGCACTTTTCAGGGAAACAGGCCACCATGTTAGAAGTGTTCCTCTGAGACCACATGCTGGGAGAAGCAAAGCCTCATGTAGATGCCCCAGAGGATGAGATACCAGGTGGAGAATGAGGAGATGAGGAGAGGTCAAGGAGCTCCAAGGCACCAGAACTTCTTGCTAATTTTTCTTTCATTCCTAAGTGTCACTACCTTTCTCTTATCTATAGTTAGTTTGCATTGCTCTTGGCTATTATGAGGAAATCATCTTGGAACTGGATCCTCCCTTCCCAATTGCCCCAGGTAACATTTCATGGATCAAAGATGAACCACCCAGCTGAGCCCTTCACAGATTCCTGACCCACAGAAACAAGCAAAAATAAAATGATGGTTTTTAGCCACAAATTTGGAGTTGAAAACTGAAACAGGAGCATATGTTACTATTTTGCTGTATTCTGACCCCGTTCTCTTCCTTGCCTTCGCTTAATTTGTTTTGCCTCCTGGCTCCTAAAGGGTTTATAATCCTTATTTAAACCATGGTCTGGAGACCCTTGACTATGTAAACTTTTGGAGACTAAAATATTAAAACTAAAATTGTATACATATCTTTGGGACAAAATTAGGTTTTGAGGGCAGGAAGGATACAGACAGCAATGGAAATTTTACTTGAAGTATGTCATCTCCCATGCATCTATCATGCAGTATGACCAGCTTGCTCCCGGTAAAGAGAACACAAGGTCACAGATTGATCAGCAATTTCTGATCGTCAGTTTCCTTATCTATAAAAGCAGTTTCCATTCATCTTTGACATTTGGTAAGTCTATGAGTAAGATAGTTCAGTGTCTGTCTTATTTATTTTGAGTGTCTACTTGTGTATCTTGTAACACACTAGAAAGTACACATATTGCATGGCAGTCCAGCCCAGAGAGCAGAAATAATGTCCAAGTCTCGGTTGAGGCCTGTGCTTTTGTTCATTGTGTACCTCCAGCTCTCAGCAAATATTTGTTGAATAAATGAATGAACAAATGAATGAGTGTTAGTCACCAAGGATACAAAGACAAATGAGTCATGGCCCCTGCCCTTGAGGCGTTTACAGTCTCTTGAATACAGATAGCAAAGTAAATACCAGTTATGCCTCCTGGGTGCACATTCTTTTATTCAGAAACATGATTCCATCTGTGTCTAACCACTGTTCACACCCATACACAGTTGAAACAACAAGATACATAAACAAATGCCATGGAGGAACCTGGAGTAGGAGAGGGGGCTGCAGACCATCTACCCTGAAGTCAGCCCCCCCGGGGCACAGGCTGGCTGCATGGAAAGGAGGAAGCTCCTCAGAGCTGTGGGGGCACAGGCACCACCACTGGGAATCACCCCAGCGACCCTTCAGAAAGGCAAGAACAAGTCACCGACGCATCAGTCCATGAGCTCCGCTTGCGCAGGCTGCAGGAACAGCGGCTCAGCCGCCTGATGAGCGCCCCCGGCCAAGCTGCAGCTGGGGCTGAAAGATTTGGAGCAGACACCAGAATTTTTTGTTTTGTTTTGTTTTGTTTTTGTTTTGTTTTGTTTTTGTTTTAAAGAGATGTGAGGAAGGCCCTGGTTTTAATCAGCCCACTCCATAGGCACTTCGAGGAATTATCTTTTTTCTTTCCCAAATATGCCTGGCAGAGTGTCAGCTTGCACATTTTTCCCCCTTTCCTCTTCTATAAGTGAAGACTTGAGTGACGTACGACAGAGAGGAAGCAGAAACTTTTTTTTGATCTTAAAGATAAGTGACTTCTCGGTCTTGATTCTCCCAGCAAGATTATCAGTGTTAATGTATTGAAATGATCAATGTTGGACAGAGTTTTGATTAAAATGCACTTGGGTTTTAAAAGATTTTTTTTTTTTTTGTTAAATGACAAGAACACGAGGTTGCCAGGAAATTGATAGGGAGCATCGTGTGGCTGTCTTCTCACTTTCCAAGCTGCCAGAAGGTGCTCTACCCCAGGGAGGCCATGCCCCACAGGTGGAGATGTTTGCAGCGCAGAATCTGGTGAAATACTTAACCAGTAGTTAAGTTATTATCTTGTTTGATAGATTCTGAGATCCTCCAAGAAGAAATCCCACCGGAAAAAGGTTAAAAAAAAAAAAAAAACGGCTACAGTACAAAAAATGAAAAAAATTCCTCTCTTCTTAACAGTTTGTCACTATCTTGACATTTTGAGGAGAGAACATATTTATCAAGGGACAGTCTCTCCTTTAAAAAGTTGCTTTTGAGTCCTCTCACTTCTGTAACTCAAAGTAAACATGAACTCACTGTCTTGGTAATTAGGTAAAACTATAAAAATAATATAAAGGAATTTTTAAAATAAAATAGAAACTGCCGATGGTTAGTGGCTCTTAACCTGCATAAGATAAGGCGTTGACTGCGTGCTTCACCCAGTCTGGCTGAAGAGATCCACTTTCAAATGGGGGAGAATTTTATATCTTTGTGAAATCATAACTTTCTTGCTAATCCTTCCTTCTGTCCTGCTAAGTTTCACAACCTTTCTTTGATCTGTAGGTTAGTTGTACATTGCTCCTAGCTGTTAGGAGTATGTGTATGTGATCCCTGGTGATTTCAAAACGTTTCAATCTAGATCTCATGGCCCGAGGACTCTGTCTTTGGGTAGGTGTTACAGTATTACAGGAAGAAAAACTTCATTGCCTGTCCTGCAGGGGGTGATTGGAAGGGGAAATTAGGTTAAAGGTAGCATGTCAAGACACGTGTTTCACAGGAGTCTGAAATCAGTAGTGTGGGACCTGGAACATAGAGAGGGAAACTGGTGTGTAACGTGTAGCATGGATTTCTGGTCCCACTCCAGAAGGTACGAGGTATCCACTTGGTTGGATGTTCTTGTCCCATAATCTAGACAGCAGAAAATTTCAAATGGGGACTACATGTGTAAAATTTCTAAAGCATATGCTTCTGTCTTCCTCAATTCATGAAGATTGTTCTATAACTGTAAAAATCATAGACCCGAAGGAACTTTGAATGATTGTATTCCCCTGCCCCTAACTTTAGGTAAAACAACACATAATACAAATACCCACAAAATATAATGATGTGCCTGTTTTTAAGCCTTCAAGAAATGACATTAGCCCACTTTCTTTGGTAGCTTGTCCTGATGTTTAATTACCTTCCCCAGAAGGAAAATCCTAGGATGGCTTCAGAGTCAGGCAGAACTCGATTCAAATATCTGTGCTGTCACTCTCTGGCTCTGTGATTGTCAGAAGGTAACTGATCTCGCCAAATCTTATTTAACTGATTTCTAACATGGGAATAAGTAATGGCCTGTTTACACCATGAGGTGGTTTTAAGGGGCAGAGGGTTACATGCACAGACCCTGGCACAGAGAGGTCCCCAAAATGTTACTTCCATATTGCTCTTGAACCTAACCCGGTTCCCACATGTTGCATTCCTAGTGTTCTCTGTCCTTAGTGCAGAGGGACAATGTCAAATGGCTAATCACTCCCTGAGGTGGTAGATAACATGATGTACCTGGACGATTTGGCACAAACCTTCAAGGGAACCTGGCTTGCCACCTTCAGGAGAGCAAAATAAAGTGAGAGAATATTTAGCATGTCACACTAGGTTGTGGGAGAATTAGTGGTTCCTGAAATCCTTTGCCAGGTGCTATTGGGCAGAATACTTGGGGTTTAGGACAAAGTAGCCCCCCAAATTATGTGGGAAGACAATTCCTTGGAAAACCAGCTGCAAACACCTTATAGTATTAAGAAAGAAAGCAGAGAATTATGGAATTAAGTACAGAAATGAAAGGGGAGGGCAAGCCTGGACACAAATGGGCAAGGCAACAACAAGGGTCCTAGTTGAGCCACGTCAGGAATGTTGATTAGTGCATAAAGGGCCTTTATGTCAGTGGTTCATGCACTTGCCAGAGCTGTGACGTGCCTCTTCCTTCAGCAGTAGCAGGAAGTTCTGGCCCCACACGTGCAGCATAGTGCAAAGGTCTTCAACACCGCACTGAAGGAAACACTTTTAAAAGAGATCTGTACTTCAAAACTGGCCTCCATGAGCAAGATAAAGTACATGGCTATCCTCACATGTTATTTACAAGGGATTTGGGACTAGCTGTGAAAATTTTAGAATGATTTTATAATATATGAAGAGTAATGAAGAGCTACATTTTGTAATTTCAAAGCAAAGGAGAATCAAAAAGGAAGCCTGAAATATGGGAAAAGGGATTCAGATTAAATTCAAAAAGATTAAATTTACCCTTCTTGACACTAAGGGTAACCTATTTTTTAATGCAATTTTATTGAGATATAGTCACACAGTATAGAAACCAACATCTCAATATCTTTAAAAAAAAAGGGATATGAGACTGGATGTCACCAGTACACACTCACAGCCGTACGGGGTCAGACCCAATAGCATTTGGCTATGAAGCTGGAGTCCCACATCCATTGCATACACAAACACATGTACAAGCAACTTCCCAAAAGCACCTTCCTACCACCGCACAGGCAGAAAACCAGGGAGGAGCACAATTGTGAAGAGTAATTAGTGCTGTGACTATATAAATGATACCACCTGGGCATCCTGTTTTGGGAAATGAGTCAAATTAGTGAACAAGTTGAATAATCACAACAAACGCCAGTCTCAGCCATTGTAGCTATGCTGGTCATTTCTAGTTTTAATAAGTGGCTTCATGACCAGTGTTCATTCAGAGGAATGAAGAAGAAGTTTATTTTATTTTTAGTCACATGTAATATGTAATCATTGTCAGAAAATAAATTTAGTTATGCAAAAATAAAATATATATAAAAATATGTCTTCATAACTTTATCAAAATGTTTTAATATCAAATATTTTGCTGTTATGTGCTATATATGTATTATTTAGCATATATTTGTCTATATGCATACATATATATGTATACATTTATAATATGAAAGATTATATATCAAATATGTTTTGAGGTATATATCAAAATGTTAGTGGTAATCATTTCTGCAGGGTGGGTTGAGAGTGACTTTGTAATGAAACTCAAAATTTTTTATTTTTCCTTTAATGAATGAATACAGAATATATTTGTCTATATTCAGTCTTTCATAAATTTTATTTTCAAAATCAAATTATTTTGTTATTTCTTCTGTTCTCTTAGCTTACATTTGATTGTTAAATTTTTTTGGTTTCCTATGCTTCTTCCCCACTTTTTTTTGGGGGGCGGGGTGGTGTTGGATAAGTTAGCTTTGCTATATGGTCTGAATTTTACTTTGATTAGTTACCCCCACCCCCCCGCACCATAACCAGGAATTTTGAAGGCATAGTACCTGTTTTAATTTCCTGTGATATTTACTAGCAAAATTTTAAATAATAATCATGTTTAAAACCCATGGTCTAGACTTTCTCAAATTATTAATATCTAGAATAAAACAAATCATCCCTATGTGAAAATAAGAAATGACCACTCAGCTTCCTCCAGCTCCCCACCACCACCTGTGTCCCATCCCTCCCTCCCAATTCTTGCTCTGCTTTGAGATTTTTATCCCAGTCTGTGATAGGTAAATTATTGTTTTTCCTGTAATTGTACTACTTGTTTCAAAAATGGTATTATTTACATTCTGCTTAGCAACAGTGTTATTTAAAAATGTTTGCCTTACTGGTTAATCTCAGTTACCACAGAGAACATCTGCATGTGATTTCACTGGAAAGGAATATAAATGATCAACTTCCAGAGAGCCCTTTCCTTGCCAAAAAAAGCCTTCTCATTGCCTTCACATATTACTGACAGCTTGGGCAGATATAGAATTTGGGAATCATTGCATAGTCATTTTCCCTGCAAACTGTGTAGACAAATTCCGTTGGCATCTGCACCTTTTTCTTTTTAGGGGATTTATTTATTTTTCCTGGATTTCAAGAGGATTTATTTTTTAAACTTCATATTTGATGGATCTGAATGTTTATCAATTTTTTGCCTTGCAGTGATTTTTTTTCATTTCAGGAGCATTTTCCTCAATATACATTTTTGAAATTGTTTCTGTTGCATTGGCTCTGATAGCTTCTTCACTTACTCCCATTATGTATGTCTGTGCTACAAGTACTATGTCCGTGTTCCAAGTCCATCTTTTTTCTCTTTAATCATTTTCACTTGTCCTTTTTCCCCTCCCAAATTCTGGGTGATTGTCTCAAGTTTGTGCTCATCTTATTAGTTCCTTAACCAGGTTGACTTTCAGAATCATCTTGGGGGATTTTTTAAATACAAATTTCTTAGCCTCATCTAAGGCTCACAGCAGTAAAATCTCCCATGTTTGGTCGTAGGATGTATACTTTAAGTGCTCCCCTCTCCACACCCACCCTCCTTATTTCTGATGATCAACAGATTTCATTAATTCCATCTAATGCAGGGGAAAGTCTCCTCTTTAACTACTTTCATGCAGTTTTAAATTCCACAGCGGAATCATCTGCTTGCATATAATCTTTTCATAAGATCCCTTTTATCTCAGTCTGTTGCCTCATTATCTTTCTTTCAGCAAGTTTGTGTTTTGAGTAATTACCTTGGGAATACAAAGCAGTTCCTCTCTTAATCATTCTTCTTTTCCTTTGGTAAATCTCTTTCATAGTATACTACTCTTATCTTTTGTATATTTTGTTTATTTCCTTCTCTTTTATTGCAGAACTTTTTTTATCCCGTGTTGGAGGCCTCTTTGATAACTGAGCCTTCAACGGGGCCAGGCCCTCTTCTTTGCTCACATCAGGTGCAAATGGATTCTCCTTAGGTGATCTCTCTACATTCCTGGGAACTCCTCTTTGAGGGCTGCATGATACAGATTGACACAGTAAGTTTTGTCACTCAACAGCCTAAGGAGCAGAGAGGGGCCAAGTTCATGAGTAGGCCCAGCAGCAGGACTTGAACGTGACTCATATCTAAGAACTTGTGCATCAAGACCCTTTTCTCCATAACGTGGTTTCACTTCACTCTGCCCACTATTCTGTGTTCCCAGTGTGGCTACTTCTATTTACTTACATGGAATTTCTATCCACGTAAGTCAGATAGAACTTACATGAGTTGGGGCTGTATCCTGTCTAGGTGCAAAATGTTTGTCTCCATTTCTTTGGGAATGGCCACGTTGATGACACATAGGTTAAAATAAATCTCTGCCTCCATAGGAATTCTGTGTAGTGGGCCCTGTGCATTTTCTCCCCCACGCTGCATATTGCACACTGTTCCACAGAAGTGAGTCACCCTGCCTTCCATGGAGTGCACTTGCCTCCCAGATCTCAACCCTCAATACTATGAATATCTCGCCAGATGTTGGGCTGAGTCCATGAAAAAGACAAGTAATAGCCAAAAAATAGAAATAACCCAAACGTCCATCTGCAGTTATGGTTAAATAAATTGTGGTATACTTGTACAATGTATACAAACTAATTAGCTACATGCATTAGTGTTGATTAACATTGAAAAGAAAGTTCAACAAAATAGTCAAGTCATGGAAGACATTCAGTATGATCCATTCACATAAATTTCATAAACATGCAAAGCTAAACAATACATTGTTTAGATCAGAGATACATATATAGGTGGTAAAAATGTTAAAAAATAAAAAATGCAAGTGGATGATGAGAACGCCAGGTAGTGGTTAGTTCAGATGGAGATGGGAGATGAGATCAGCAAGAGGCACCCCAGGCCTTCAAAGCTACTTCTAATATTCTACTTCTTAAAGTCAATAGCCAGCACATAGCTTATCTGTTAAACTGTTTATCTAATAATAACACTGATTGTTAATGACAGTCACATTTTAATAATTATAGATGTAAGGTTTTAATTTAAATTTATAATTTTAATCTCAGTAATTGAATAATAATATTTCCTTTGTATGTTTGACACTTCACAATAAAAATATTAAAAGTAAAAGGCCACGTGAGAGAACATTTACTGATGGTAGCCACGCGCTTTGCCTCCTCGCCCTGCACGGGGGCCCGTGGGACCACAGGTCCCTGGCAGGGAAGAGGCTCCGTGCGGGACCGTGTTCCTTTCACCCACCTCCCATGTTACCAGCCCTCCCCACTCCTAATTAAGTGCTCTTGTTTGACTTTCCAAGATTCTTCTACTTGATTTTCACCACTCAATTAACTGTGCTCTGTTCTCAGGATGGGGGTTGTATGTCTTCATTCAATTTGAGACTGTATATCTGACCTCTGATGTAGGTTTCTAGATGCTTGTAAAATGACTTTGTCAGGTGACCAGATTCAGCACCGAAGAGAGGCATTTCCCTCTTCCTGCTTCTCTTTGGATTTCTGTCAACTGACAGGAAGATGGTGGAAAACTTGCTTTCATGTGAGACTTTTCCCCAGAAACACAAAAAGGATAGCTCGGGTTATACACAGGGCAATATTACTAGTACTGTGACTGTCAGCACTGATGAACATCATTTTCAAACGGCCCTGTGTGTGTGCATCATCCTCAGAGGAAGGGCTAGTGTCATGAGCTACAGATGAGGACAGCGAGGCTCAGGGAATGGAAGTGACGTGTCCCTCTTGCTGTTAAGGGTACAACCTGAATTCAGGCACCATCCAAAGTCCACACACTGCCCACCACATCCCACTGCCTGATGATTCGAGCTCATAGTCAACCCAAGGAGAAAGTACATGACATGCTGGGCAGGTGCTGAAGACACAGCAGTGAACAAAACATAGCTTTTCACTGTTGTCTTGAAACTTCCAATGTAGAATGGAATATAGGCATTAAAGAAAGAATTGTGCAAGTAGTTATTAAATGACAATTGTGAAGAAGGTACTGTACATTGCATATAATGACAGACCTAGCCTACAGGGTTAGGGAAAGGATGTTAGCAATAAGCACAATCCAGTGGACAAACAAGTTAATCCAGCAAAGAAGCAGGAAGAGCACAATACACGAGGCTACAGCCTGTAGGAAGAGTCAGAGACTAGAAAAAACTTGGTGAATTGAAGAAATCAACACAGCATAATGAGAAAGGCAGACAGTGGCCAAAAATGGGGAGACACCAAGGTGGCCAAATATTGCAGGGCTTTATAAACCATGATTGGGATTTAGGGTTTTATCCTAAAAGTAAGAGCTTGTCTTTGCAGAGGTTAAAGGACAAGAGAGACATGGGTGTATCCATTACTTTGTCTACTAAAGAGAAGATAAGGAAAGTAGACCGTGTTATTCCTGAGCCAAATATAATTGGGTATCATTAATTTATACTAATTGCCTGTTACATGTTACAGATTTGTTTATAAATATATGGTGTGTATGTATGCATATATATAATGATAGTCTTTAAACAGATGGAAATACGTCAGGCTCTGTCTGAATATTGAAGATCAAAAAGAAAATAAATCTGGCAAACCTTAAAGGCATCCTTTGCATTGGCACCTTTTCAAGGTGAAGATTTATCTTCTGAGTAGGAGATGTCAGAATGTTGGGGCAAGCCCTTTCGACCTCACCACTGCCCATCGACACCAGGCAGACTTGCTGCCCTCCTGCCAATCAAAGCTTGGGACCACAAGTTTAAGCACTTCAAAGGGCTAAAGAAATATACCACGTGGCAAAATGGGTGGGCCTTTATTATAAATCAGCACTTTATGATTATAGGCTCTCATTCAATGATTATAAAAAGAACTCAGTAGTTCTTTTTAATATTTTGAGGTTTTTATGAGTTAAACAAACAAAAAAACACATTTCGAACAAAACAAAGCAAAGATTAAGAAAAACAAATAACCTGAAATAGCCACTTTGCTCCTAACGTGTTCTTACCATACCGCTCAAAAATTAATAAACCATATCCAAACAAAGGAATTAGAAAAATAATCTAAAATAACTACATTGCTTCCAACTTGTTCCTACCATACCCCAAGAAAATTAATAAACCATAATCAAACAAAGGTATAAGATAGACCAAATAACCTAAAATAACTAAATTGAAGCTAATTTTTTCAAGGCAGTAGTTTTTTTTACCCTATCAAAAAAAAATTTTTTTTAAACAATTCAAACACAACGAAACAAAGGAATGAGAAAAACAAATAACCAAAATAACTACATTGCTTCCAACATGATTCTACCATACCCAAGAAAGTTTGCAAACCATAATCATTCCTGAGCATTCCAATAATGTTGAGATTGCCCTCAATAGCTTATCTGTTATTTGATTATTGTTCCGCCTTCACTAGTGCTATCTCTAAGTCCCCTGCATTCTATGATATAAAAATATTTATTTTACGTATTTCACAGAGTTCACATTAGTGGTAACATACAGTATCTCTCTTTTTTGTGTCTGGCTTATTTCACTCAGCATTATGTCTTCAAGGTTCATCCATGTTGTCATATGTTTCAGGACCTCAATCCTTCTTACTGCCACATAGTGTTCCATCGTGTGTATATACCACATTTTGTTTATCCACTCATCTGTTGAAGCATATTTGGATTGTTTCCATTTCTTGGCAATTGTAAATAAAGCCACTATGAACATCTCTGTGCAAATATCTGTTCGTGTCACTGCTTTCAGATCTTATGGGTATACCGAGATGGGTATACCGAGAAGTGAAACTGCTTGATCAAAGGGTAGCTCGATATTTAGTTTTCTAAGAGTAGTTCTTTCTTAGTATCAGAGATTTAATTTCAAAATAACCTCACTTGGTTTCCTGCCATCTTTTGCCCCTTCCTCTGATATTTCTACACTGTTCTTTGAACACTCGGATACTCCAGAGTGATTCCGCCTGGGTAATTGGCGGTTCAT
>PVKY010010567.1:0-12548 GCA_004027775.1 Bradypus variegatus
AAAATATAGATTTCTTGGGTATGTAAGAAGAAAACCATTCTCATTTCATTAGTAAACATAACTATTAGTGCAAATTCCCAGTGGAGCGAGGAGCAAGAACCCTTGATGGAATCAGGTTAGCGCCACTCTGACAAGACTGTCTTGGTTCCCTGGCTGCTATGACAAATACCATACAATGGGTTGCCTTAAACAATGAGAATTTATTGGCTCATGGTTTTGAGGCTAGGAGAGGTCCAAAATTGAGGCATTGGCAAGGCGATGCTTTCTCTCCAGAGAGTGGGGCTTGCATGCTGGGGCTGGCTGCTGGCCAACCTTTGTCCTTGGCTTTTCTATCACAAGTCTCTGCTTATGTTAGTGTCTACTCCTTTCTCCTCCAGCTTCCACTGACTTCCAGCTTCTGACTGCTCCCCATGGCTGCTCCTTCCCTGTCCAATTTCCTTTGCTTATAAGGACTTCGGCCCTGTTGGACTAAGGCCCACTCCATTCAGTTTGGGCCTCACCTTAACTAAGAACATCTTCCAATGTGCTATTTACAAATGGGGTCACATCTATGGTCCCAGGGGTGGGGACCTGAACATGCCTTCTCTAGGGGAACATGATTCAGTCTGCAACAGAGACCAAGTTGCTGAGCTGGCCCAAAGAGAAGGGCTATGTCACCCAGCTGCAAACGGGATATCTCATTCTCTGGCCAGCTAGCTCACCTCCTGGTGTGTGCTCCTAGTGAAGGTTTCCCATTCCAGTGCTTCCCAAGCCTAGATTAGCTGCTCCTCTAAGCACTGCCATAGCAGTCTGTCCTTACTCCTAGAATAAAACTAAACCATTGTATTGCAAGAGCCTATTGCTTTTCCTTCCCCTCCAGGATACAGAGAACCATCTTCGCTCATTGGTGTGTCCCAGAGTCATGCCCAACACACAGTCATCTTATTACATTATCGTTGAAGAGAAAAATGAATGTCTCACTTTTCATGGAAGCAGCTGAATGGATAGCTTTGTCTAACCCTTCTCTACTCAGGAAGGAACTCAACGCATGGCTGACTAGCAGGGGGTCAGTAACAGCATCTGTAAACACAGCTCATTTCACCAATCAGGATTAGGACTACTTGAATCACATCTTCCAAATGCTGCCACCACTGGGAGATGTTTCCTTAAGGTGATATTCTTGTGAAACCATGCCCAGTTTGCTGAAGAAAAAAATATCAGAACTGCAGTAGAAGGTGAGCTTTTTTTCCTGTATAATTAAGTGTAAAGAGATTCATGTTTTTGCCCAAGCATTTTAAGAATTGCCTATAAGGGATTTGGAATATTTCATTTTTTCTTTGAAATCATCTTAAAAGAGAAAAGTATTGCTTCTGAGAGTTATGAAATCTCATAGTCAGTTGGAAACTCATTTATCACGTTAATGCAAGAAGATAATCAAGGGTATTGAGCAAAGACACCCCACTATGCTGCAGCAGAGTTATATTTTAGTTTTGACTTTGGGTTTACTGGGGGATTCTGCACTGTTGGTGACTTTGATCTTATTCTCAACAGTTGCATTCCTGCATTCTCCTGTTGAAAATTCCTCTTCAGATTTGCATTTGTTTCTAAGCACAGTCAATGAAATCTTCCCTGGAGTTAAGGTTCAGCAGCACTTTATTTTTCTTTTTTCTTTTTTTTTTTTTTGACAGTTTTCCTGCCTACCACACCACCCAACCCCACAACAAATAGTTGCATACAGATACTCTGCACTCCCCAAATATCTACTGCGTAAGTCTATTAATAAGTGAATAACTGAACTTCGAGATCTGTGAGACTTCCTTCAACTCACATAGAATTTTCATGAATTTGCCTGTATAAGATCCCCTCACAAGAATATGAATTGGAGCCCTACAGCAGGTTGTGACCCCAGTAGCCTAAAAAAAATTCTAGCATTGAAATCATTAAAAATGTTTCTATATATGCCTTTTTTCTTCCCCAGGAGAATTCAAGGGAATCTAATCTGGAAAATCCCACTTACCATTAAAATTATGTATTATATGGTTTTCTTCATGTATTCATTTGTTTTTTTAACAGATTTTACGAAGTCTTATTTTAACCCACTTGTAAAAGCTATTAATACAAATACATCACAGCCCAGGGTCAAGGTGTTTGGAGCATGGTAGAGAAGATATATATTAAACATTTATAGATGTCATTGACATGGTGATGTAGGCTTCCCCTGAGAAACCCTCCCTAGAGATATGGCAAAAAGACAAATCCCACTTGCAAAAAATTCTGGAGGATGGTAGAGACTGGAGAAGGACTCTACAGGTGCGGAATAAAAAAAAAATTCAAAGTAGAAAATTGCGATCCAGGAATGCCAGTCCCACACAAAAATATCAGTAATGTTTCTATATGCTAGTAATGAGCAATCTGAGGAGGAAATCAAGAAAAAAAATCCATCTGCAATAGAAACTAAAAGAATCAAATATCCAGGAATAAATTAAACCAGGATGTAAAAGTCCTTTGCACAGAGATCTACAAAACAATACTAAAAGAAATCAAAGAAGACCTAAATAAATGGAAGAGCATTCTGTGTTCATGAATTGGAAGACTAAAAGTCATTAAAATGTCAATGCTACCCAATTTGATTTACAGATTCAATGCAATCCCAAACAAAATTCCAACAGCATATTTTGCAGAAATGGAAAAGTTAAATATCAAATTTATTTGGAAGGGTAAGGGACACAAATAGCCAAAAACATCTTGGAAAAGAAGAATGAAGATGGAGGACTCATACTTCTTGATATTAAAGCATATTACAGCACTTGCAGTAGTCAAAACAAGATGGTATAAGAATATATGTATATATCCTTATAAGGATAGATATGTTGACCAATGGAACCCAATTGAGACTTCAGAAATAGACCCTCATATCTATGGTCAATTGATTTTTTAATGCAGTTTTATTGAGATATATTCACATTCCATACAATCATCCAAAGTGTATAATCAGTTGTTCACAGTATCATCATATAGTTGTGCATTCATTGCCACAATCAATCAGATTTTTGAACATTTTCATTGCTTCAAGAAATAACGACAATAAGAATTAAAATAAAAGTATGAAAGAACATCCTAAACATCTCATACTCCCTTCCCCCCATTATTCATCTACTTTTTGCCCCCCCTTTTTTACTCATCTGTCTATACAATTTATAAGGGGAGTGTGAGCCACAATGTTTTCACAATCACACAGTCACACCATATAAGCTATACAGTTATACAATCATCTTCAAGAATCAAGGATACCAGATTGCAGTTCAACAATTTCAGGTATTTCCTTCTACTATTCTAATACACTAATAACTAAAAAGGTATATCTATAAAATGCATAAGAATAACCTCCAGAATGACCTCTTGACTCCACATGAAATCTCTCAGTCTCTGAAATTTATTTTGTTTCATTTCTCTTCCACCTTATGGTCAATTGATTCTAGACATGGCTGCCAAGTCAGCTCAAATGGGAAAGAATTGTCTCTTCAACAAATGATGATGGGAGAACAAGATATCCATAAGCAAAAGAATGAAAGAGGATCCGTATTCTGGTTTGCTGATGCTGCCATTTGCAAAGCACCAGAGATGGATTGGCTTTTATAAAGGGGATTTATTTGGTTACAAAGTTACAGTTTGAAGGCCATAAAGTGTCCAAGGTAAGGCATCAACAACAGGGTACCTTCACTGAAGGATGGCCATTGGTGTCTGGAAAAACTGTTAGCTCTGAAGGCATGTGACTGGCATCTGCTTTTCCCCAGGTTGTGTTTCAAAATGGCATTCTCCAAAATGTTGCTCTTGGGGCATTTTGTCCTCTCTTAGCTGCAGCTCTCCCCAAAATGTCAGTCTCAGCTGCTCCTTCTGTCTGAGCTCTTACAGGGGCTCAGGTAAACTAATCAATGCCCATGCTGAATGGGCAGGGCCGCACCTCCATGGAAATTATCTAATCAGAGTTATCACCTACAGTTGGGTGGGTCACATTTCCATGGAAACAACCTAATTCAAAGGTTCCAACCTAATCAACACTAATACATCTGCCCCCACAAGACTGCATCAAAGAACATGGCTTTTTCTGGGGGACATAATATAGCCAAACTGACACAAACCCCATCTCATACTGAATGCAGAAATAAACTCAAAATGGATCAAAGACCGAATTATAAGAACAAGGACAATAAAACTCCTAGAACAAAATGTAGGAAATTATCTTCAAGATCTTTGACTTAATACCCAAAGCATAAACAATGAAAGAAAAAATAGGTAAATAGAACCTTCTCAAAATGTTTTCTTTGACTTTACACCCAAAGCATAAGCAACAAAAGAAAAAATAGATAAATGGAACCTCCTCAAAATTAAAAACTTTTTGCATCAAAGGACTTTGTCATGAAAGTGAAAAGACAACCTACCTACTCAGTGGGAGAAAAATATTTGGAAACCACATATCAACCAAGAGTTTAATATCCAGACTAGATAAAGAAATCCTACCACTCAACAATAAAAACACAAGCAACCCTATTAAAAAATGGATGAAAGACTTGAATAAACATTTCTCCAAAGAGGATATACAAATGGGCTAAAAAGCATATGAAAAGATTCTCAGCATCACTAACTATATGGGAAATGCAAATCAAAAACAGCATGAGATACCATTTCACACCTACTAGAATGACCACTATAAAAAAAAAAAAAAAAAACACAGAAAGCTACAAGTATTTGGAGAGGATTTGGAGAAATAGGAACACTTTTGCATTGCCGGTGGCAATGTAAAACAGTGCAGCTGCTGTGGAAGACAGTTTGGCAGTTCCTCAGGAAGCTGAGTATAGAATTGCTTTGTGATCTGGCAATCTCACTATTAGTATATGCCCAGACTGAATATAGGGACTTGAACAGATATTTGCACACTGATGTTCATAGCGGTATTACTCACAATTGCCTAAAAGATGGAAGCAACCCAGTGTCCATCAACTGAAGAATGGATCAACAAAATGTAGTATATGCATATGACGGAATAATATTGAGGTGAGAGAAAGAAGTCCTGGTGTATACAACAACATGGATTAACTTTGAGGACATTATGCTGAGTGAAATAAGCCAGACACAAAAGAACAAATATTGTATGTTCTCACTGATGTGAACTAATTAAAATGCACACACTGATAGAGTTAGAATCTAGAATATAGGTTACCAGGAGACTGACTGGGGTTAGAATAGGGAGTTAATGCTTAACTTGTACAGAATTTCTACTTAGGTTGATGGTAATGGTGTGGAAATGGATGGTGGTGATGGTAGCACGTTATTGTGAATGTAATCAACAGCACTGAATTATAGAGGTGAATGTGGTTGAAAGGGGAAACCTTAGGATGCATATATTACCAGAATAAAAATTGAAAGATAAAACATAGGACTGTACAACACACTGAGACCTATTGTTAGACAATGGACTATAGTTAATTGTACAAGTATTAGAATGTTCTTTCATGAATTGTAACAAATGTGCAATACTAATAGAAGGGAGGTATATGGGAGGTATATGGGAAAAATACACCTAATGTAAATTATGGATGATAGATAATAGTATGATTTTAATAATCTTTATCAATTGTAACAGAGGTAACTATTGTTAAAAAAATGCAATTATAAAAAGTGCTATCATCAGTTATAAAAAACGTTCCACGCCAATGCAAGTTGTTGGTAGTGGGGTGGCATATGGGATTCCTGGATTTAATGCATGGTTGTTTTGTAAACTTACAACTTCCCTAATAAAAAAAATTAATTAAAAAAAAAACCTAAAAAAAAACAAAAAGACATTTATAACACAGTCACCCTATACAAGTAGAAACTTCTGCAGAGGGTG
This sequence comes from Bradypus variegatus, assembly GCA_004027775.1. Classification (NCBI taxonomy): domain Eukaryota; kingdom Metazoa; phylum Chordata; class Mammalia; order Pilosa; family Bradypodidae; genus Bradypus; species Bradypus variegatus. The sequence goes on from PVKY010010567.1 coordinate 5,867, forward strand.
TTCTGGAAGTGCAGAAATCCCACTGATGGGGGCTGGGGTGAGGGACATACTCAAGGGACTTTTCCCAGAGAGCCAGTGCTTGGGCTGGAGCTGAGGGGCTGGGTAGGAGTTTTCTATCAGGATAAGCTGAGGAAGGGGAACCCAAACAGGGAGCACACACTCACAGAAGAGCTGACTGCAGAGTGTGGTGTGGAAGCAGACGAGTAGTAGTATGACTGTGTATGTACATGTCAGAGGGTGTTTGGAAATGAGTCAAGCAGGAAGCAGGGGTCCATATGAGCTAGCTTTGAACTTAGACCTATGGGAACTGGATAACTAATGAAACATTCAAGCAGGGTTTGATACAATCATACTTAGAATGATCATTTTGACCCAAACGTACTGAAGTGTTTGGCAAAGAACATTTCTTGGGATCTTGGGATGTTACGAGTAATGACTCAAAATCATCTCTGGTCAAACAAGTTTGGGAAAGTACACAAACTGTTTTTAATCCTGCAGGACTTCTCCATCTTTAACTTGCTAGAGTTTGTTTAGTTTCTCCAAGAAAGGGGATAAATATGCAACTTTTTCAAAACTTGTTTCACTAGGGGAACTTTTTGTTTTTCCCCTCATGAAATATCTTGTAGGGTTATGGTTCCTAAGAACGTACTTTGGAAAATGCAGGTGTAGAAGAATTATTGGGGAGTTAGAGTGAAGCCAGGGAGATCATTTATGAGGATATGACAATAGTTCTCAGGAGACAAAATATAGCAGCCGCAGTGGCATGGAGAGACAGGACAGAATCAAGCCATTTTTCAGTTTCACTCTTGGAATGGCCAGAATTGCGAGAACTTGGTGAGAAGCATTTTGACATCTGTGATATCAATCAGTTAGACCCACAATTTTACCTGATGGAACTTTATCAAAAAGGGCTAGTCTCATACTAAGCTTCACACCCACCCCTCCTTTTCTGTAACAAAGGAAATTGAGTCCTAGATAAATTAACAACTTGAACAAGATCGAAATCATGATATGTATGGCCAGCTCTCCATGCTCTCCAGGCTTTCCCTGGAGGAGAACCAGGGTTTGAATATTCATAAACACTGGATAATCACCAAACAAGTTATGTTTGTCTTTGGATCATAGCCCTTGGCTTATATTTGAGTAGGGATCTATGGGACACTTAAGGAATTGATGATGCTCTAATAAAACCCATGAAGCTACAAGTTTGACTCTGTGGGAGCTGGAAGTCTGGCAACATTTTTTCCCCACCCCAGCTCCCGTGCTGGCGGAAGAGAACAGTGCCTTCGAGACTGGACAGAGCACTCAAAAAATAGTCTTTAGGGAAGGGGGTCATGAGGCCATATGTACTTTAATCTCAGGAGATGTGGTAGACTGGGTTGTGTACCCCTGCCAAGGAGATGTTCTTAATCTTAACCTGTGTCCCTGCAGGTGTGAAGTTATTTGTAAACAGGACCTTTTCAAGGTGTGGACAGCTGAATGAAGATGGTTCTTCAGCCAGATTCCTGGAGGCCTTACAATGCAAAGAAACTGGAAGCCAGAAGTCAGAGAATATTGCTCAGGAGAAGCCAGAAGTCAGTGGAAACTGGAAGGTCCGACACGGGTGGAGACCAAGGCATCACCCGGTGACAGAGGACAGCTATCGCCAGAATGCTGCCAACCCTGGGAGGAGGCAAGCCCTGCCCAGGCCTTCTGGCCTCGGGACCCAGGAGACACCAAGTCCCTTGTGACACTGGCCCCTCAGTATTCGCATGGCCACCCTGGCAGAGCAAGGCAGGGCCACAGGAGGTCTGGGTGGTCTCAGGGTAAGTAAATGTCAAGTAATCACTCTTAGGAAAGTCAGGGGCTAAGTGAGTGTGTCTCTTACTATCGTTTCCACTGTAGATATGGATTTGGAGGACATTTAAAAATCCACTATCAAATCATTGTTAGGTTTCTAGACCTTCACCTGAACAGTGCACCTTCTTTCCTCTAGGCCATGGGTGTAGAGGATGCATTTTGCTCGGCTCTGCTACCTGCTGCAGAGAGCTGCGTCTCCCAGGTGGCTTCTGTGATCTCCTCCCCCCTGGCCAGTGAGACGCTGGTCCTCACCACAGGAAGACTGAAGGATGGGCTTCTGCGATGGCTCTGCCTCACCTGTATCCCAGCACTGGAAATGTTGGATGCTACAGACTCCGTCCCTTCTGTCTTCCACGACAGAAAGATTGCTTCATGCAGGATGTGCGAGATTCACCTTCAACTGAAAGTGCTCTTAATTAATCCGTGGCAGTTTCTGAAGGGTGTTACTTGGAAAACTAACCACTTTTCTCGGCTATTAAAAGTTACTGAAGGTCAATGACAAGCAACTTGCTCTAGCTCTATTTTGGTGCATCTTCCATTCTGGTGAAATGTTTGTGACTTGACTTTGCTCGAGATCAGCCAGAAGGTGAGCGATCATTACTGAGATGCATGTGACACTCAAGGAGCTGTGCTTTTAGACTGAGGACCAGAATTTCGTGTGTAGTCAGGAAGAAAAAGCAAGAGAGAAAGAGGAAGGAAAGATGGAGGGAGGGAGGGAATGTAATAAATTCTGAGGAAGGATTGGCATAATTCAACATCCATGAATCAAAAGAAATTAATGAACCAAGACAGGAAAATTAAGTTCTTAAAATCCAAGGAAACGGCTATTGTACACCAAGAAAGATATTTCATATCATCATGATCACATAAATCTTTAGTCAAATTCTTGTCAGTCATCATATTATAAATAAATGCATACCTTCTTTTGAAAAAAAATGTTTTTTTTAAGCAACCCTCACAATTTTCTCTCAAGAAAGGTGAAAATTTTTCATCACTTTGAAGTGTTTTACTTTGCTCTCTGGAAGAGCATGGTTATACACCAAGAAGAAATTGAAGTAGATAAATGAGTATTTTCAAAATTCAGCAATAATTAAATGGCTATACTTGGAGTATCTCTCAACCTTCAAAAGTTAAATTTATTCTGGTGTGATTGCCAAAAAGAGAGCATTCATGACTTGGCATAAGCTTGCTCAACACCTGGATCAAGTACAAGCTTCTCAATAAAATTTTTCACCAATTTGCAATCTACAGTGGCAAAATCATACACCACTTCTTTTGTGTAGATAGTCTCCATACGCATGTCCGTAAAGAAGTAAACAGATAGATAGATACATGTAATTGATAGATACAGATAGATGATAGATAAATGATTAGATAGATAGATACTAGACAGATGGTGATCAAGAGACAGATAGATTAGATAGTAGATAGGTGATAGACGACAGATAGATTAGATAGAAAATAGATAATTGACAGGTAGATGATAGATTAGATAGATAGATAGATAGATAGATAGATAGATAGATAGATAGATAGATAAATAGCCCATAAGGAGAGGAATGAATTATTACTACTTCTATCCCTTTTGCCTAGCATACAGCTTCTTTCATAGTAGGTATTTTATGTGATAGGTCATTTCTATTTTAATTGCCCAGTGAAATGAAAGATTAAGTATATTCAGTGAGATAACAGCTATGAACTTATTTCTTAAATCCATTACTATGGAAAAATCAAATAATCTTTCAGCTCCTAAAATACAACACTCACACAAATTCAGAACTAGTTTGCTTGCACATTTAAAAATAATAGATACTTATTCTAAGCACATCAAATGGCTGCTTATTTTTATTCTGAAACTTTAAACTCCAAAAGTGGAGCATGTTCCCCACACCTTGTTTTAAGCAGCCTTTAACAAAGCAGAATTGTTCTAACAGTGAGAAATATTTTGACAATATCAAGGTTGATTGGGAATTTAAGTTGTTCAACCAAAGAAGCTCCAACAATTGTATTTCTCTTAACAAACTGAAAAATAGAAACACCATTTTCTACAAGCAAAGGACAACAATTATAGCAGGACAATATCTGAAATATTAAGCATAAAGAGAAAACTGAGATGGATGCAAGAAAGACATGGTAAGACTCTATATACTACACTCCCCCATGCAGGAGCCTCTGATCTCCCATGGCCCTTGGGCATTTGAAATGTGGTGAGAACAAACTGAGCTCTGCTGTAAGGAGAAAAATGCACACTGGGTTTTGAAAGTGCCAAAAATGTAAACTGTTTCATTAATAATTTTTATGTTGATTATACTTAAATAGTAATATTTTGGATTTATTGAGGTAAATAAAATGTTACTAAAATTAATTTCACCTATTTCTTTTTCCTTTTTTTAATGTGACTACCTGAATATCTTAAATTACATATGCGGCTCCAATTACATTTCTACTGGATAGCCCTGCTACATGCAGCCATTTTTTTCTTTCCTGATTTCTTTTAGTTTAAATTGGCCTTTAATCAATGGACATCAGCTTCTAGTAGCATGACAGGCCAGATATTTTTAAAGTCCTCCTCCTATAAAAGTCTTTGGACAAATTGCAGAAAAACATAGAAAATATCTGATATAGAGTAAATAATATGATATGTAAAAGGCTATGATAGCAAAGATTAGAAACCACTTCAAGGAAAACAAACACAAAAGTAGAATTAAAATTCAATTTTTTGGCAAGACCAACTAAAACTGATGTGGTAATAATATAAGTTATATGGAGTATAATTTGTATATATAAATTTAATTATATTGTTCTAGTTTGCTAATGCTTTGGAATGCAAAACACCAGAGACGGATTGGCTTTTATAAAAGGGGGTTAAAAAAAAAAAGGGGGTTTATTTGGCTACACAGTTACAGTCTTAAGGTCATAAAGTGTCCAAGGTAACATCAGTAATCAGGTACCTTCACTGGAGGATGGCCAATGGTGTCCGGAAAACCTCTGTTAGCTGGAAAGGCACGTGGCTGGCGTCTGCTCCCAAGTTCTGGTTTCAAAATGGCTTTCTCCCAGGACGTTCCTCTTTAGGAAGCATGCTCCTCTTCAAACATGTCACTCACAGCTGCATTGAGTTCTCTCTGCCTGTCACCTCATTTATACCACTCCGCTTATCAAGGCCCACCCAATGGATGGGCCGACACTCCATGGACATTATCCAATCAGAGTCATCACCCACAGCTGGGTGGGGCACATCTCCAAAGAAACACTCAAAGAAATCTAATCAAAACTGATAACGTCTGCCCACACAAGATTACATCAAAGACCATGGCATTTGGGGGACACAATACATTCAAACTGGCACATATATATACACACACATATGAACATAAATGATGTTAGATGAGATGATAAATAAGGGAAAAAATTAAAAACTGTATAAAGGATAATTGACTTTCCTTAAGCAAATACAATGAACATGGGGAATAAACTAAAATATAAGGAGACTTGAGAAAATAAAGAGAAGTACTGATATATTTTTCTTCAAAGAAATAAATAATACCATTTGGACAAATACCACAAAATTTAAGTATTGTAGTACTAAATTATTATTGTTTAATAATGTTTACAATAAACAGGATGAAAAGTTGATTTCACTAATTATAAATATGTGTAATGAGGCAAATAAAAATAGAAAATGGTATATACAAACACAGCTTGCACAGAAAGGAAAACATGTTTTTTTATTGACACGTTAAAAGATGAACAGAGTTAACCACAATTTCAAGAAATGCAAAACAGAAAGAGAATTTTTTTTTTCTCAAACGGGAAAAATAATTCTAGAATACTGTATCAATGCCTGAAATTAAGAGTTCATGCTGTTGGTGAGAAAGCAAATTGCCAGGCAAACATTCATATTTTTTAAAGAAGTAGCAAATTCAGTGAAATTTGGAGGGAAAATGTCTATAAAGCCCAAGTAAGGAGGCAATAAAAATGAGAGGATAAAAAGAAATATTGTAAATGAAATACTTTATAAGTATACAAAATGAAAACATTTCTAGAAAATTATAACTTCCAAAGCACATGAAAAATAAACATTATGGACAATACTATAACTGGAAGGAAATCAAACCATTGTTAAAAAGAAAAAACAAACAAACATAAAGAATTCTGTAAATTAAATACCATGCTCTAGTCAGTTTTGTAAGCAAGTTTGAGCAAATACTTCAGGTGATTAATTTCACCACTGTTACTATAAAATTTTGATTATTTTACATATTAGATTTAGTGAAATAAAAAACAAGGAGATACGAAGCGGCGCGGAAGGAGACGGGCGCCCGGCAGCCCGTGGGCCAGGGCAGCGGAGCGAGTGGAGCGGGCGGCAGATGCCCGGGGACGCCGAGGCTTCGGGCGGGGCCTGCCCGGGCTTCCAGGCCGCCGCCACCAGGCACGCACCACCTGCGCTGCTGGAGCCCCGTGGAGGAGCTGCCACCACCGCCTGCACCGGGACCTGAGCCTGTGGCGCCGGAGGTGAGTGGGCGCTTGCCGCCCCAGTGCCCCCGAGGCTTTCGGGTGGTCGCCACCACCACCAGGCCCACACGTCCTGCGCTGCTAGAGCCCCGCGGAGGAGCTGCCACCGCCGCCTGCACAGGGACCTGAGCCCGTGGTGCCGGCGGTCAGTGGGCGCTCGCGACCCGAGCACCCCCGAGGCTTTTGGGTGGTTGCCACCGCCGCCAGGCCCGCACTGCCTGCGCCGCTGGAGCCCCTCAGAGGAGCCGCCGCGGCCGCTGGAGACAGAGCCCAGAGCAGCTGGCAACTACCCAAGAACTATATGAAACAGAGTTTTCGGGGTGTCCAGTAA
>PVKY010010568.1:0-12554 GCA_004027775.1 Bradypus variegatus
AAAAACTGTTTTATTTTAATTTTTTTTGCTGATCAATTTGTATCAGCAAATTGGTTCCCTAGCTACTTAAACAAATACCATTCAATGCAATGGCTTAAACAATGGGAATATTTTGGCTCAGAGTTTTGAGGCCAAGAGAAGTTCAAACTCAACATGTCAGCAGGGTGATGCTTTCTCCCTGAAGACTGTGGCATTCTGGGACTAGCTGCTGTCAATCCATGGAGTTTCTTGGCCTTTCCATCATGTCGCAATGCACCTGGTGGCATCTTCTTGTTTCTCTCCCAGGTTCCATTGATTTCCAGCTTTTGGCTGCTCCCCATTGGTTTTCCTTCATCTGACTTTCACTCTGCTTATAAAGGACACCAGTAATCTGAATTGAAAAGCTCAATCTGATTCAGTTGGGCCACACATTAACTGAAGTAATCTCGTCAACGGGTCCTATTTCCAATGGGTTCACGTGCATGGGAACGGATTAATATTAAGAACATATTTTCCAGGCCATCACAAGATACACTTATACATTATTTCATATCCTCTTGTATCCTCCTTTCTCTTGTTTCACACTCCACCATAGCAATTAGATCTGCAGAACTCTCATGCAATCTAAGAGCACCCTACATTTTATCACTATTTTACATGCCTACCTCCTCCCAGGCCCAGGCTTACTTGTTGATGTTGAGGAGTGAAATACCTCATGATTAAAGTCCAAACATGCACACCCAAGTTCCTTTGTGTAACTGTGTATTTCGTATGAGCATTTGTATGTGGTTACAGGGTATATGGTGATTGTGAGATGTGAGACTCTTTGCTGAGTATGAGTAGTCAGGATAAGTGTGTGTGTATATTTCCAGTCATGCGATATCAGGTTTCATATATGGAAGATTTGTAGTCATTTGGAATCCATGAGTGCATGTGTTGTCAGCCTTTACTTGTGTTGAAAGGGCATGTGGTTATTGTGATAAATTTGTGTGTGATCAAGATGTTTTCAGAGGGTGCAGGTGGAGAGACACATTGTCTCACTGCCAGCTGTTGAACACTCATCACATCTGGAGCACTACTGAGTCCAGCAAAGGCTCAAAGGAGACTCAAAGAGTTTCAAGAAAAGGAGGAAGGAGAAGTAGAGTCAGATATGCAGGATCTACTAGGACCAAGAAGATGGGAGAGACCTGGATCCCACTCAGTGTGAGAAAAAGGAATTCAAGATCTGAAATATTGAGAGATTGGGGGACATGCAGACATTGGTGATTATGGGTCTAGTGGGTGTTCAAGACATTAATTGGGGGACCGGAGGCTGAGTTATGGGGCTCTGGGGTAGCTGTCCTGTATGGTTGGGGATCAAGGATCTATGCATTCTGTGATTTTACAGGCTTCAAGGATCTGCACTGAGTGGACCACTGAACCCTGCTCAAACTCAGTTGCTTCCCACTGCCCCTCACTCTTGGCTCTACGGAGGACATCAGGCAGAACCCCCTGAAGGAATCTCATCTTGTTTTAAAAAATAAAATGTAAAAATTAAACTTACAATAAGATCCAGAAAACTCCTGAAAAATGATCCAACATTCTTCAAGACCTATAATCACTGCCAAACTGAGGGAGGAAATGTGGAGAATATGTACATTTTCATGTGAGTTATGTAGTTTGTTAAGTTGAAAAATTGGATGCTTTCTCCCCCAAATCAGGAAAAAAGCCAGGGTATCTTTGCTGCCACCACTTCTACTTAATATTACAATGAAAAAATATGGGCAGTGAAATAAGTAAAAAAAAAAGAAAAAGTATAAAGGTTGGAAAAGAAAAGGAAAAATGCCCATTATTTGCACAAGACATTACTGTGCATGTAAAACCCTATGAAATTAACAAAACAATCATTTAAAACAAATGATTAAATTAGGTCACAGGATCCAATGTCAGTATAAAAATCAGGTGTATTCCAGTATATTAGAAATGAACAAATATAAATTAAAATTTGTATACAGTAACATCAAATAATTAGGTACAAATTTAATGAAAGGTGTGTAAACCCTCTAAACTGAAAATCCCCAAATATTACTAAGAAAAATTGGAGATGATCCAAACAAGTGGAGCGCTCTGCCATTGCCATGGATTGGAAGATTCTCTATTGCTAAGGTGTTAATTCTTTTAAAAACTGGTGTGTAGACTCAATGCAATCCCATTCAAAATCCCGGCAGGCTTTTGGTAGAAACTAACAAACCAATTCTTCACTTACACTTAATATATTTTGAAGATATTTCCAGCTCAGAATCTACCACATTCTTTTATTTGCCTTATTATGCCACACAAAAACTGGGCTAATAAATTTAACTGTTTCCCAATAGAATATTTCCCCAAATTTTCCTTTAGGAATGACAGAGCATTAAATAACTGCATGTATGCTTCTTGGGGGATATGTGTTGATTTTCCTCTAGGAGAAATGCCTAATGTACAATTGCCCCACAATTTGAGGAGTTTTGCCCTGCAAAAAAGGCTCTAGCCCTTAGTTTCCCATGACACCGAGTGGGCATGACAGGGCCTGGGATCCTCCCCCTTTGTCTAGGCCTCTTCAGTCTTTGACAAAGAACTCAGCCAGGAACTCCGGTGGGATACGTTGAAGGTGATGGCTCTGAGAGGTAAGGTGGAACTCTCTCTTGGTTGAAGATTTTCCTAGCCTCCAATTGCTTCTCTGTCACTGATGAAGACTTTGACCTTGGGCACATTTCAGCCTTCCTGATCCTCAAGTCCATCACTGCTTAAAATACATGACCTGGCTCCCTCCTGCAGCCATTCATTTACTACGCCTGTAGCCGAGCACCTCCTAGCTACTGGGCGCTGCGCCTGTTGCCAGGCCTCTTGGGCTGTATCAGTGGGAAAACAAAAGGGAGGAGTGAAGCGGATTGGCGATCCGGGGAAGGACGTCTTTTTTGCGTTGTTTATCACCGCCGCAGGTAACGGGTACTATTACTGCAGTAACAACAGCTGTTCTCAGCGAAGGCGCAATTGAGAAAACCAGCGAGAGGCTGACGCGGGGGGTGGGGTGGGGGGTACAGGAAAGTGACAGCGCGGTCCCCCTTCCCCGGGGTGGGCTGACAGCGCTCCTGAGGTCCCCAACGCTGTTCACCAAGGCCCCGAGTTCTCCGTATTACGCAAGAACATCTGGAAACCTTCAGGACCCGGACAGGTCTTCAGCTTTCCCAGAGGAAACAGACCCAAGGGCGGATTCGTATTCCCAGTTGGAAAGCCGAAGGCGGGGCAGGTACTCTTTCCCTTTGGGGGTCAAGGTCACGTCAAGCAGCAGAAAATCTCAGGTGGCCGTGGGTTCAGCTACGGATCTGGAGGTCTCTGCCTCCATGATGTTTGGGAGAAACACGTTTAAAATTCTGATGGATATTCCCATTGCTTCATCCCGGTCCTACTAAACCTCCCCACCCGGGTTGGCGCGAAGTTGTCCGCATCTGGCCGAGCCTTCCCCCGGCTCCTCCGAGCAGGGACGCACGGAAATTTTTTGTTTTAATTTACCTGTGATTTTGAAAAATATCAAGGATATTAGTTTTAAATTTAGAGTCGTGACCGAGCCCTATTTCAATACATTTAATAAAACGGTTTTCTTCTTCTTTTAATGTAAGACTGCTCGAGAAGGAAAAGGAAAGCGCGCCTCTCCAGCAGGGACCTGTGAGCCTCTGCCCCGTCGTGGCGGTGGGAGGCCGGCGCTGGTTTTACCCTGCAGCGTGTCTTCTCGTGGGAGCACAGCCTGTCTTCAGGCCTCAGGTTGGTAAAGGTTGGAACTGGGGAGAATTTCTACCGTTTCCTCGTCTCCCGCGTGGAGATGACCCGCAAGTTTGTGTCCTGGAGCTGCTCACTTTGAAAATCAATTCTCATGAAAAAGCATACCATGTGTGTTTATTTATATTTGTATATGGATTAAAAAAAGGGAAACTATATCCCACATACAAAGGAAAACTAACATCACTTGCTATGATTTTTGAAAAATAAAATACATGATTGAAACTAAGAAAGGTGTATTTCTTCTTTCTGCGACTTTAAGTGGCACAGTCCAACTCCGAGGAACGCGCAAGAGGGTGAAGCCGCGGCTGCAAATTCACAGCAGCATCTGTGGATGCTGTTTACGAACGGATGTTCTAGGCGTTTTCCAGGAGGTCCGAGTATGCAAAAACAGTACCGCTACTGAAACCGAGACCCAACCACAGAGCTTCAGGCCTTCAGCTTAACGCGCTCCCAACCAGGCTAATTTGTCCGTGCAGGGCTGGGACACACGAATGAGGAGCTATCTATCTGAACTATTTGTTTTTCCAATTCATAATTGGTATCCTGTTTCTGTTTGGCGCTTCCTAAAACTCAGACATGGAAGGTTCCAGTTCCACCAGCAGTGGTGATCAGCCTTGTCGCTCCACGCAGGGGACCGCTATGATGCCCAAGTCGGGGACACCTGGCTGTCACCGCCCACAGTCTCCCTCACGCCCACCATTGAACAGCGCTGCGACTGAAATCCTACGGTCCTAGGTCAAGTTCAACGTCCCAATGACAAAGCATTAATCTCCCCTTCCCCGTCCCCTCTTCTCTTTATCCTGAGATCGCATGGGGTGGCAAGACGGACAGAGCCCGGTGTCTGCAGGCGCTCAACACTCACTGTGGTTTTCCGTACTTGATGACATTTCCACAAAAATATGAGTTGTTTTTTTTTTAAAGCAAAACAACAACAGAAAAACCTATTAAGTGCCCTTTTGATAAAGGGAAATAGTTTTTCTCTGTAGGTGTGACCCACGTGCAAATCGTCGTGGCGCTTCCGTGCGGAGAAGGGCTGGGGAAAAGAAAAGCCCGACCCCTGGCGACCCCAACCCAGCCTTCCCTGTGTGCTGAGCCCCGCATTTCCCATGGTCGCTCGCTAGGAGCCTGGGGAGATGCGTTTTCCTGAAGGCTGAGGCCGAGCCTTCCCCGAGCCCCCAGCCTTCTGCTTCTCATGGGCTGCGTTTACATTTACACTGCGCTTTGAATATCCCGGTTATAAAGGGGCGAGGACTTCACAGGCAATCCCACACCATACCTGCAGCGTAGTACCTGAAACCCTGAAACTAAGGCCTTCCAAAGTACAAAAACACCCCAGCACCGCAGACCTCGTGGCGCAACGGTAGCGCGTCTGACTCCAGATCAGAAGGTTGCGTGTTCAAATCACGTCGGGGTCAAAGTCGCAGTTTTTCTGAAGGCAGCGGTGGCTATGTTTAATTTCGTTAGTGAGAGAAACAAGCGCCTCTCCAACTCCCGATCTCGCTTGCTCCTTCCTTAGCCCGAAAGCACTTATTTAGTGATACAACTCAGCAACGGACAAGCACTTAAACTGAAAGGTAAAGTTAATTTGGAAGCGCCAATAATTAGCAAAAATTGAGGTCCTGCTTCGCACAGCTATATATTTCTAAGCTTTACCTCAGAGAGGGCGTTAAAATCAGGGCATGAGGAAACGTTGTTAAGGAATTCATTTTGAGGGAGAAAGTAGTTTTATTGGGTCCCAGGACTGGTATGGCGCCGTCCATCCCCTGGTGTGTCTCCTTGGTGAAGAGGTCAATTTCCCAACTCTCTCGCTTACACACATACACACACACACACACAACAGGCACCCACACGCATTGCACTTTTCATTGTTTGAGTTTCTTTTGTCAATAACACTATGGTTAAACAGAAAATACTGTGAAGCTGATTCAAAATATATGATGTTTTAGACGCGATTCTTGAACTCTTTTGAGAGTGGAAAGTTCCCCGGTGCTTACTACTATTTTTCCTGGGGATTTATTTAAATGAATCCCTCCAATCGGGATACGGAACCATAAAATCCCAGATAAAAACCACTTACTGCGGGGATGAAGAAAAACCCACATTAGCAGAAATGAAGGGCCTTGTGTCCACATCCTTTAACTTTCACTGTGCCAGCCCCACTCTGCCTTCAGTTTAAAAGCCCGATCTCTGCTGAGCAGCTCACGAAAACAAGCCTCCTTCAGGTGTTTCTTCCTTCCTTCCTTCCTTCCTTCCTTCCTTCCTTCCTTCCTTCCTTCCTTCCTTCCTTCCTTCCTTTCCCTCCCTCCCTCCCCCCTCTCTCTTTCTTTCTAAAGCTCATCTTTAAGATCAATTCCTAGAAGCGACAGAATAGAGCTTGCTTTGACTCTCACGTGAAATTCTGATCTAAAGTCAGACACACAATCTTACGATCGAATATCAGATCTGCTACCGTCGCATAAGGTCACGATCACGAGTTCCTTTTGTATTTATTTTCAAGATGTCTCCATCTCCTCATTTGTCAGTTGCATAGTTCAATATCTGTTATCCTAACTGCTCACGCGGTTTGGATCCCCACTGGGCCGCTTCTTTTTACAAAGGGGATAAACAAAGCAAAATGAAAAGGCAGACAAAACAGAGACCACACGGGGTACCAGCCCCAGCCCCCCCCCCGGGGGTCCTGAGGCGCCCCCTCTCCCCTGAGCCGCGCGCTGGTCCAGCCCCTTCTGCAACTTGGGGTTCCAGCAGCCAGGAGGTCAAAGCTTCACTCCAAATGCGTGTGAGGCGGGAAGGGGCGCAGTTAGTTGCCTTTGACACCTGAGCGTCCAAAGACCAGCGGGCTCCAGGGGAAATTCGTCCTCCCAGAAAAGCGAGAGGGGAGCAAAGGAAGGAAACGGCTTCAGGGCGACGCGCTGGGGAGCGTCCGGGGGCGTCCGTGACTGCAGCCGCGTCCTGCTTGGAGGACACAGAGGCTGCCTGGGGATGGCGATGCCGTCTGACCCCCTCTCCCCCTTTTTGCGGCCCTATTCTTGGAGGTGACCCGCAGGTCTCCCTTCCCACGTCGCCGGTCCAGGAACGGTCATTCTGAACCCTCGGGTCCGTCGGTAATATTATTATTACAATTATATATTATTTGAATTTGAATGTACGTTCAAATTCCTCTGACTGTTCGCTCAGACCCTCCCCGGGTCTGTAAATCCCCTGCCTGTGCGGGTTACTTCGCTTTTTGAAAGTTTTTCTTTCTTTGGAATGACTCTATGACAAGTTTTCCCGAGGATTTAGTCCAAAACATTTGCACAATAAGATAACGCACGTGCGCGCGCGCACGCACACACACACACACACACACACACACACACACACACACTGTGCACCGAGCACTGCGCTGGGTGCCGGGATCTGTCCCCGCGGTCCCGGCTCTCCGCGAGGGAACGACCCCCTAACACGCCCGAAGGGGGTCGACAAGTGACAAGCGCAGCAGCAGGGAAGACGGAGGAGACCGCGACGGATGGCGGGTCTTTCCCCGCCAGCCCTTCACAAAAAAGTACGAGTCGCACACACAAGGAAGAATAATTATTTTGCTTTATTTTAGAAAGAGATTTTAAAGAGGGAGAGAGAGGGAGAGAGAGGAGGGGGGAGGGGGGAGAACAATAACAATGAAAGGCAATAGGTGATGTGATCCTGGACGGGATCTAGCAAGAGAGAAGAAAAGGCTCAAGAGGACGTTACTGGGACACATGGAACAAACAGAACACAGACTGTAAGCTTTATATCGATATTAAAGTTCTTGAACTTGATAACTTCCCCTAAGGTGGTTACATAAGTGAACATCCTTGTTCTTAGGAAATGTACATGGCAGTAACACGTGTTCAGGAAGTATGATGTGTGCAACCTCGACTCAAGTGTTCAGAAAATGGACTGACAGACAGATAGATACACAGATAGATGCATACATAGCTAGCTAGCTAGATAGAATGATAGGAAGAATGATATGGCAAATGTGGCAAAATGTTAAAATTTGTGGATCTAGGTATCTGGGGGATGGGGGAATGTCCGAGTTCTCTATCTCGGGTTCATATTATTTTTGTAACTGCCCTGCAAGTTTGAAAGTATTTCAAAATAAAACTTTAAAAGAAGAGGACAACTCCTAGTTTTTGAAAGATACTTTTTTGAAAGATATTTTGTTAAATACAGGAAACTATGATGAGAAAACTTAAAATTACCTGTAATCAAACATGTCAGAGACTATGAAGGATGTTGTGATGTCATGTAACTTGGTCTTTTTCTATGTCTATATATCCTTAAACATTGCTCTTTCATAAAATTCTTTTTGAAAAACCTCCCCATTATTTCTATATACATCTTATTATTATTATATATATTTCACTATACTTATGTAATATTTATTAATATTACAATTATATTCTATATTACAAATATAGAATTATATTTTATTACAACTATATTTTAATTATGCAGGGTCTTAGAAGTTTTGTTAAGGGGTTTACATTTTACCCCAGGGCAGTGAGAAGCCACTGATAGGTCCTGAGAAGGAAAGTGACATGAACAGATTTTAATTTTTCAGTGCCCATTTTGGCTGCTTTGAATACCATAGGTAGAGGAAAGGCAAGATTAAATGTGGAGGGACCATTCGGGTAACTAGTTAACTTGGACTGGAATGGCACTACACTCTGATACAGTTAGTTCCAACCTATTTCTGTGCAGAACTCGAGCTAAAGCCCAAGTGTTTGTAGACAAAGAATCTTTTTTCTGACTGTTTACTGCTTTGGCTCAGAAGAAATGGTCCTTCCAGTAGTAATGTTACTGAACCCCAGGTCAGCACTTGTTCCCACTTCGAAGACAAACTTCCTACCTGCTTCTTTCTCACATCTAACTTTTCCTTACGAACTCTTTCCTAATCACACATCTTCTTTTATATCTCTTTAATCAGGAAAACGTCTTCTTAACCCTCCTGTTCTTTCTATCAGCCAAAATGCTAAAAACAAAATCAGCACTAGTGCTCAGTTTACAGACTTTGGTCTTTATTTTAAAATGGGGAACTACTAGGGAAGGGCTTTTCCCTCATGTCACAGGTACCCCTCCCCAATGAAGAATTATACTGCACATTACTTGGAGATTTAGTGACATTTTATTCAGAAAGGAAGCCTGTCAGCGTCTATCCCGAGGCCTCTGGAAGTGGAGTCCCGCCGCTGAAACCCCCACCGGCGCGGTCGCTCCCAAGTGCGCAGACGCGGTTCCCCAAGAAGCCCCAGGCTCGAGCCTTTTGCTTTCCTGTGGCTCCGGCCGGAAGACGACTCGTGGGCTCCTCTCACCCCTCCACAGAGCGCGGCCCTGCGGGGACCCAGCCCTAGGACCTTGCCGGGCCCGGAGCGAGCCCCAAGATTTAAAGAGCCGGGCCAAACTCCAGGAGCTCCAAGGCTCGCGCATGCGCGCCCGCCGCTCTAATCCCTTCCGCCGCAACCCGAGCTGGCGTTTCAAGTTCCGGCCTCCGCGGGGACGCGACTGGGACTTGCAGTATCCCGGCCCCACTCCTGGCGTTCCGCGCCCTCCTTGGGGACTCCCTGGCTCGTTTCCGAGCCAGATTCTCGGGGTTTAGCTCTGATTGACCCGACACCGGGTTGCCGCTGAGGCCTCTGGGAAGTGGAGTCCGGGAGCGGAAAAGGAGGTGAAGCAGCCCCGGGGATTCTGGGAGTGGGAGTCCGGAAACGCGGAGAGCGCTAGGTTGCAGCTGAAGCTGGCGGCTCCCCGGCCTCTCGCTTGGTTTTGGCCTTAAACGTGCCACTATGCCAGAACGTCAAGGTTCATAACTTAACGGGGCAGAAATAAATGGGTTCCACGTCTTACCTGTTCCCCTTCTGTGCTTTGCTCTATTAGAGCTTTTGGGTTTGCCGGTGTTTGGGCGCAAGGAGTTGGATTCCGAACGTGCAAGGGAATCCCAGGCAGCATGTTTTCAGGGCCTTAAAATAAAAGAGTGGGTGAGGAGTCTTCTGAATAAGGGTCCTGTTTACCCACTGCCTTATGTATATGACCGTAAGGAAAGGCCACATCATGGCCACTTGTGTGCTTTAGGGTCTCATGGGAGTTTCTACCCCGTTCTGGAACCAGGTGTGTGACTGAGACCCAGGGTTCACCGTCGTGCTTCCTTCCTGCTTTTGCCCGGGTGTGGCATGCCTTGACTGATCTCGGTACTCCAGAGGATGAACTTCCTGCTGTGGAGATTAATTTAGCCTGTCAATGAAGGCCCCAAAGTAGAATGACCTCTGAGGCCCTAGGACTTAATTGCATAGGAATGAGCCTACTGGGAATGGAATCAGTTAAAGAGGAGGGCAAGTCCAACCTCAGAATCTCTCTCCAGAGCTTCAGAGAAGAATGGAATGATTTACACAAAGAAGCAGATTGTGTATTGCTGAAAAGTCCATGCTCGTTTCATCTGAAACAGTGGACACTGAGGAAATCACAGCAATAACAGGACAAAGAAGAGAAGCTGGTCATGGATTATCTGACAATGGAGGTTGACGAGGAAGATAAAAATTATGGAAATAAATGTGGAATTAAAAGGGGAAAGTGGGAGAAATACCCTTGATGAAAATGAAAGGATTTGGTGCCCCTGCTAATAGAAAAGCAAAGCAGGCACTTGTCAGGAGAAGGCCTCAGAGTAGAGAAATGCTCAGTGAGCTCCCTGTCTGGAAGTCACTAGTAGGCTCCTTGTAGCACATTCTTCAGTCTCATTTTCTTCCTTCAGCACTGCTGTGCTCACCCTCTGAAGCCAAGAAAGGGAGAATATTCCCTAGTGCTTGTTTTTGTGATAACGGGTAGGGAACACTTTTCCACCCTGATGGACTGTTCTGAAAGTTGATGTGTTGTGGGTCTGAGTTTAATGTTCATTCAAAGCACTTTTTGCTTTATTGCTCTACTCTACCCTTGCCTGAGCTTTCTGAGTTAAGTAGGCTATGTGTGTAAAATTTAGCTGGTCTGTGATGGGTAGAGTCCTAGTGGATTTGGAAGTTGGAAGATAGAGTTTACCTCCTTCATGGCTTTTTTCTGTTCCCTCCAGCCATGACTACTGTGTATTCTTCTCGAATCCAAAAGCAGAACACAGAAGAAATGGAACCTACTCTTGGGCTCCTTCCTGTTGAATTCCAGGTGAGTTTGAGTTTAATTTCCCTCCTCTGAAATCTTATCTTGGTGTTCAATGTGTCCTTGTTTCTTTCTTTCATCTTGTTTCAGAGGTCCACAGAAATCTCATCTTGAGAATTGAACCAAAATTATTTTTCCATGAAGACTTGTTATAAGAGTGATGTTAAGTGGAAGTTATATTACTAGATATCTTCTGTCCTCAGGATAACAATCCTTATGCTTTGAATAAGGGCTATCATGTATTGGGCATATACTGTATGCCATGACCTTTACTTATTTCATCTCTCATCCTTATAATAATCTTAGTTATTTCACATGCAAGAAAACTGAGGCTCATAGAAGATAATATGGGAAGTAAAATCAAGAAAGCAAAGTACCATGATTTTTTTTTAATTTCAGGAAAAACTATTAGAAATCACTATTTAAAGGAAGAAAGACAGCTATGCTGCAACCGGAAATGAATCGTGAAATTATTCTCCTGGCCACCATAGTCACAAGAAGCACTGTATAGTTTTCTAATACAGTAAAACTCAAATAAAAGCAAGTGTTATTGCAGAGTCCACATATATATTAACAGATAAGGTTTTCAGCCATCTTGGATTTTTACACTAGCTGTTATTTCATGACTTCTATAACTATCCAAACAGGGAGTCACAAGCCTTGAAATTAACTCAAGCATAAGAGTCTTATTGTGCTTTTCTTAATATTTTAACTCTTTAGGTAGCAAACAGTTTTTAAGATGTACCATATGAAGTAAGAATATTCTGATTAAGAACTTTTTCCTAGTTTAAGATGTGTTAAACTTAGCAAAGAAATTTCAATAAAGAAAAACTGATTTTTTGGATTGAATTATGAGGAGATACTCATATTTCCGATCTTGTATTTCTTTTAAAGACGAGTTTTGCTCATTTTCTTCCATAATAGTTTGTCCACAGTCACACAGATAATTAGGAGGAGAATCAAGCTGCAGCTCTTGAAGAACAAAGTGATGTCCCCAAGTAGTTTGGTAAAATAATGAGTCATCTAACTGGGATAGAATCCTTATAAAAAATAATAGCATCCATTTATGGATTTCTTAGTAGGAACTTGACACTGTGCTAAGCATTTATTCATTCATCCATTCAACAATTATTTAATGAGCACCAACCATCTGCCAAGTACCATTCTAGATGCTGGGGATATGGACATGCATGCCTGGTCACGTGCAGTATGGCAGATGGTGGCAAATGAAAGAAGAAAAGGGGAATATGTAATTTTTAATAACATGAACAGGAAGACCTGACCAATATGGTGACATTTTAGGAAAGATCTGAAGGAGATGAGGGAGCGAGCTCTGTACATATCTAAGGGAAAATAATTCCAGGCAGAGAAAATAAAAAACCCTGAAATCTCAGTGAGTCTGATGTGTTTTTGGAGCAGAGGGAGCAAAGAGGAGAGGACTAGGAGATGAGCTCTGAAGGCAATTAGGGGGCCCAATTATGTAAGGTCTTGTAGCCACTGTAACTTTGAGATGGAAAGGATGAACAGGAGTTTCATCAGGAGATTGATATGATCTGATTCATGTCAGGCTTGCTCAGGCTGCTGTGTTGAGAATAGACTGAAGGGGTGGGACAGGGACAGAA
>PVKY010010569.1:0-12547 GCA_004027775.1 Bradypus variegatus
GGTGCATGATGGTTGGGCCAACCGTGAGCTCCGAGCAGGTACCCAGTGATTTACTGTATTTGGTCAAATGTTCATGCCAACCCTCCAAAGACAGTCCTACCATCATCCACGTGGCACGGAGGATGAGATGAGGCTCAGGGAGTTAAGGAATTTGTTGGAAGGTTCCAAGTCGTGAGGGGCAGGATTGAGATTTGAATGCAGATCTGACCACCTCCATGGCAGTCTGATGCCTGTTAGCATCACTAGAGCTGCCCTATCCAAGGCCTGCCCCTCCTCTGCCCTTCTGGCATCCCCTCTGCCCTCATTCCTGTCTTGGAAGCTCATTTTAACCTGAATGCCCATAGGTGAGGGAAACAAAGGGTCTCTGAGTTTCTCCCCCTCCCACTTATCTCCCTTCTGATCCAATGTTTCTGTGAGGTGGGTCTCCACCTCATGCAAAATACTGGACACCCTTAATAGAAATTAGTCAAGGAAAAAACCAACTATGCTGTGGGAATGTTCGTAATTGTAATCTATACAACATATAGGACAAAATGTCATGCAGCTCATATGCATTTTTCGATTTTTCAATAATTCAAACTTGTTTCCCGACAGATACGGTGTCCTGGTGTTTGCTCAACCTGTCCGTACAGCGGGCAGCTCCCCGGCCCAGGCCTCTCTGGCAGGCCTCCCTGGGGAAGGCTTGGGCTCTCACCTGTGGACCTGAGGCCTGACCCAGGGCCTCCTTGGGAATAGGCTCCCCTACTCAGGCCTGACTCCGAGGCCAAACGGGCAGGACAAAGAGAGGTCCTGGTCTTGCAGGTCTTGCCCCACCTCCTTCAAGTCTGCCTTGCCCAGAACCCGAGTGCCCACCCAAGAGTGATGGGGAGCAGGAGAAGCACTCACCACCATGGCCAGGCGGCTTAAGTATGCACTGGGGCCTCAGCACTGGGAGACCAAGGGCACTGGCCAAGAGCACTGACTCCTTTACTTAACAGCAGCATAACTTCAGCCCCTCGGCCTAAGCTTCCCCACTGGAAAATGGGGGTGATGACCATCCCTACCCTGGAGGAGGGTTATTTTGAGTCCTGATGGGATGATGCAGGTCACACCTTGGCCAGGCCCTGGATGAGGCTGGGCATTCCCCGGCACCCACCATCCCATTATCCCAAGTGCCCCTTCCCTTCCCTTCTCCCATTGCCACCCTCAGATGGCTTCATTTCATGATGACCCGAGGCCAACCGATTCAGATGGTTGATCTAATGTGGATGCTTCTAAGACAAAACCAAAACCCTACAAGGCCCCACAAAGCCCCCAGCCATGACTTCAGGATTATTTATGGCTGGGAATTATCTACACGTTTTCCCCTTCTAGGGGCACGGCTAAGACAGAGCTGCCTCCCCTGTGTCCTTGAGACCCAGCAACTGTTCCTGAGCAGCTTCTCTGTGAACAGCCTTCCAGGCCCAACCCCCTCATTTTGCAGATCAGCAAACTGAAGCCCGGACAGAAAAGCAACGCGCTCAGGGTCACGTGGCTTGAATAGAGCCAGAAGCAAAACTCAGGATCTTCGAGGTCCAGGGCAGTGCTCTCTCCATGACAGCTGGCTGCTCTGATTCAGAAGCGGAGGGCAGGTCCCTCTTGAAATTAGGGAGACTATGAGTGACAGGGGCCACAGCATGCCTTTCAGGACCTACCTTGGTAAGACAGAAAACAAAAGGGTGTCTTTGTGACATCCTTAACTGCCCCTTTTTACAGCCTTCCATCTTCTTTCTTAGCAGACTCTTGATCTCCTTGGACTCCTCCTTCTCTCCCAGCAAACTTTTTCTGAGACCATTTATTCACATGGCAGTAGCAATGACCAGTAGCAGCAGCTTGGGGTGTGAACTCCACTTTAACCCAAGGGACAATGTCAGGATGGTGGGGTCCACATATCAGCTTGAAACATTTCATTTTGCGGCTGAAACGAGACACCCATTTTAGGTCAACCAAGAGAAGAGACAGATTCAAGTCAGACTTTCCATGGCCTGATTCCAGCTTCAGAGTATCATTGGTTTGTGCTGATGCCATTCAACCAAAATTTGACAGGCAGCCACAACAGAAATTCTAGGAGACTTTGCTGTGAGGGTAGAAGAGAGGAAAGCTGAAGTTCTGTTTTATAATATTGGAAAGGAGAGCACGTGGGGCACGGGACCGGGAGTTAGGAAGCTGCTGTTCTATTCTTGGCTCTGCAATTAGCTTGCTGTATGCCCTTGGACAGGTCACTTCCCCTCTCTGATCCTCAGTTTCCTCATTTTACAAAACCAAATGGAGGATCTCCAAGGCACCTCCTTTCGGTTCTGAAAAGCCCGCGATTCTAACTTAGTCCCTGGCCTGGGTGAAGTAATCAAAGACTAGGTTCATTTCATAACTTGGGGCCCTCAGCACTTCCCACTTGGGGCTGGAGACAGGACCAGGCACTCATTGACGAAGTTAATCTGAGTTTCAGGGAGGTGGCCAGCAGCCGAGGCTGTCGGAAACCTCACCCAAGAAGGGGACAGGCGAGGATGTGGGCCGGACGAGCTTAATTCTGCCACCCAAGGACTACAGTTGATGCCGAGGCATCCGATGTTTATTCAGACTGGAGCTTCAGCCTTCTGAGGCTCAAGTGTCATTAGCTGCTGTTTTTGATCAATGGGAAAGAGTGAAAGCAACAAATAATAAAATCCATTTGCTGGCAATTTCAGTTGTTTGTGGCATTTAATTAGCATAATTGACCTGAACTGGAACTTTTTCTGCACCTGAATTAAAATACAGCACTGCCCCCTCCCCCAAGACATCTGAGAAATTTTCTTTTTTTAATGAGGTTTTAACTAAAGCCCAATATCAAAACACCATATAATACTTTTATCTCATTGAAGACATTTGATGCTTATTAAAATATTATTGCTTTAAGGCTTATTTTGAGTTTTTGCCCAAGAGTGTGTGCAGAGCCTCACTACTCAGATAATAACAAAGAAACCTTAAAGATGAAAAAAAATACATGAAAGGTAATATGTTTCCCATTAGTCCCAGTATCATTTCCCCAGGATTACTGCTTTCCAAATATAGCATTAGTTTAAAAATAAAAGGCCGTTTACAGTAATGGGACACTTGCTACTACTTTGGAGCATGTGGGCCCTCCAAGGGACTTGCACAACAGCTTCATTAAGTGGGAACTGCAGGGAAGAGGGCTGGCTTAAAAAAAAGCTTTAGCATGCCTCCTGAAAGCAACCTCCTGCCCCCCTGAGATAGGCCACCTACCTGACCCAAGGCCCATGTCTAACAAGCCTCTTAATTCACTTTCAGAACTGCTTTTTTGTGCATTGTTTCTCCCAGAGATGAAAACATTCTGAAAGCTATTTAATCAATTGGGCGCCACCCGGGGTGAGGGGCGACATCCTGGAGCTCTGCATTCTGGCCTCCTGGGTGGGAGTGAGTGGGGCTGCTGTCCATGGGAAAGGGGCCCTTTTGGGTTTGGGGGTCTCTTTTGTCCTAGGAAAAAAATGGGGACAGCAAGCCCCAAATGGGAAGATGTAAATTGGTAGAGAAGTTCATGGGCCATGCGTGTAAACTTGGTTTATTTTACCCAGAAATGCAAAGTCCATTTTCAGTTGGATGAACTGATCCCGTTGAGGGACAAACCAATTATGTGCTTAGAAGAGCGCTCTCAAATGGCCACAAAGCCCACTCCAGTTGGCTTCTAGGGGCTGGCCTGTGTGGAGCCTCCACTGTAAGCCACCAGCCTGCTAAAGGCCCCTGAAGAGATTCATGTTGCACATTTGCTATTCTGGTTCAACAATGCAGGTCCCTTCCGGTTTCGGGAGCCAGCGTCCTGGCACTAACCAAACTCCCGGCAAAGCCAGGGAGCAAGCATCAGTCGTAGAGGGAGGGAGAGGCTCTCCTGGTTTAAAATCCCCGACTAAATGCCAACCATATCTTGCTGTCAGCAGAGAGGGGAAGATCAAGAGGAAGTAGCGATGCAAGAGAATGGGGAGGTGGGAACAAGAGCTAAAATGGATTGCCCTGAAGCTTGCATTCTCCCTGAGACAGGTGGCACTGCCCACTCTTGCGTGAAGCCAGTTACAGGTTGGCTGGGGGTTATGGGTGGTGTCTGAATGTCCATGTTGGTTTGGACCTCATGTCTGGCCTCATCTAATGACTGCTCCTGATGCTCTAAATTCCTTCTTTAGGCCAAGGTTCCCCTTTCTGTTCTGAGTCCAGCGCTGTCACAGAACAGATGCTCAGTTCAATTGAGGGGAGAGCACAAGCCCCCGGGGTTAATGGTCTCAGAAAAAAGTCTGGAGGCCTAGTGGTCATAGCCAGTACCAGGTTGGTCTTCTCTGGGAGAGCTAGAAGAACCACAGCCGTTTACTGAGCACTGCTTACTAGCACCCTAGTTCTGAGCTAAATGCTCCCTGTGGGCTCTCTCATTCAATCCCTACACCATCACCCTGAATGAAAGCAATCTTACCATTCCTAATGGTGACTTGTAGGAAAGGTAATTAGGGTGTATGGGGGTTGGTAACCTGCTGAAGCGCACACAGAAAGCTAGTAAGTGGAGCAGCTGTGCTTCGAACCCAGGCAGTGTGGCTCCAGGGCCTGAGTCTTGGCCTTTTCACTGTATGTCTCCCATACCTCGACAGTGGCTTCAAAGCCCCTCCTTTTGAAACAATCCTTAAATAGGTGTGCTGCATTTTTCTAGGGATGGTCTTTCCTTAGGAGATGAACATCAGAATGAACTGTTAGAGGCTCTGCTCCACTTTGATGCTACAAGGAGAAATGCAAGTCAGCCCGAAATGTGATTCCTGCCCTTCAGGAGCTCCCATGGGGAGCAGTTAATAAATGGTTCAAAAGAGGGGGAGAGTTGCAAAGGAGTTTGCATTGCAAAGTGGAATAATTGCGATTCACCTGAGATCATAGACTGAATCATTAATTTACAGTTGGGGAAATGGAGGCTTAAAGAAGGAAAGTGATTTATCCAAGGTAATCCAGCCAGTTTAGAGGCAAAGCTGAGGCTAGAAATCAGAGGTCTCCATACTCCTAGCCTCATAGTTACTCCCCCACCTCATGCTGTAGGTGGTGAGCAAGATGGGGGTGGGGGGGAGAAGAGGGGCAGCAAAACTCTTCCAGGAAACAGGTACTTGGGTGGGACCTTGAAGGAAGAGAACCAGCCGACCCAGAGAGGACCCTATGCGTAGAGGAAGTGAATATGGGAATAAAGAAAACTGTATGGGAAGTTGATTGCATCTCCCAAATCAACTCTTCCTGATGAATAGAGGCTGTCGGGGATGCTGGGGTGAAGAGGATTCTGAGGATGAAAGAGAGCCAAGATCAATTAGCAATAACTGCCAGGAGCATGAGAGGAAGGAGGGTGGTCTCCTGCACATATCTGTCATTGCTGGCATAAGGTGTGCTTAAAGGACCATACCACCTGTTAGCTCTTTTGACCTACTGACAGAGCCTGCTTAGGGGTGGGGGTGGGGACTCACTGAATTTATTAATTTGTTTTTCATGAACAATTTCCTGCTCACTCAAACTCACCTTGTGCTATCAGCAGTTTCCCTGCATCTGTTCCATTGGGGGGGGGGCTCGCCTGCCAGAGCCCTCCTGCCCGCCCTGTGTAGGGGCGCAGGTGGTCCCATCGAGTCCTGGCAGGGCCTGGGCGGGGGGAGAGCAGAGCAGCACAGCAACCCAGGCCCATGGGAGAGTAGCTGGCCTCTTGCATTTCAAATAGGCTCCAATGGCCACTGCCCGGAGAAGCCTCATTTGCTGAGTCAGAGCCATTGCCAACCCTCTTCACCTGTAATGAGCCGAATCGCCAACATTACCACATTACCATACTGGACATGGGGGCTGCCCAGGTAAGGGAAACAGACAATCTAAAAGCCAGAGGTTATGATTTCTGATCCTAAGGGTTGGCTTTGAAATATGCAAAATTCCCTTGGAACCAACCTGGTTCAGTGACGGCCTTCGTTCTTCTGAGAAAGAAAAATTAAGTCTGACACAAACTAGCATCTCAGCAGCCTGGTGGCCGAGGAGACTCGTGGGGCCTTTGGGCTAAAGTGCCCTGGGGGCGGACGTGTCCCGGGGGGCCCAGAGGCCTGCCGGGGCTCGTTGTGGTGGGCAGCATCAGACAGGACCGTGGCCCCTTCTATGCTTTCCCTCGTGAGTGGGCTCTGACCCTCCACGGGGAAGGCCTCGGGGGTTTTGAACCTGTCTACATCAAATACACCCCCTCCTCCACCTGGGGAGCACCCCCAGCTGCTCACTGCAGACTCGACGTGCATTTGATTGTCTAGAGTACATCAAACAGCTGAAGTCTCCCTTGTAAAAGTTTTACAAGAAAATCATTGACGATCAGCCGAGCTACCCATTTTCTCTTCTCCTTAAATTCCAAACCAGAGCCGATATTCTCGCTTCCCACACTTTGGTGTCGGCCGGAGAGAGCGCCAGGCCGTGGAGCACACAGCGTTGGAAGCCTCAGCCCCTCGGTCATTAGACTTGCTGGCCACGGCTTGGGGGATCGAGTGATTTGGACATATTTTATTTAACCAGCTTAGTAAAAGGTAATATTCAGCAGCTGTGATCTATAGCAGAATTACAATTTTTGGGGTCAAGGAGGGATTTTGATATTAGGAGGTTGGGCAGAATTGCTATGAAATCTCATGAGCTGTCTTTAAAAATAAATGAGAAAATAGGTTATCCAAGAGTCATTGTAAGGTAAAAATCAATAGGCAGTGTCTATTCACTTGGGCTATCAAAATCCTTGAAATGTGAACAAAAGTTTCACGTTTAGTGAACTGTAGGTTTTGAAATATTGACGCTGGAGGCTCTGTGGGTACAAATTCATTGTGTTGTGCATCCAAAAGAGGCCAGCCTCGTGAAGCTGCTCAGCTCCCTCTTAAGATGGGGAAGTGTCTTGGTGACCAAATTAGACATGCAAAAGGAGACTCCTGGAAAAAATTGTTTCACCCAACGCGGGCATCCTATCCCCCAGCACTTGAGCAGCACCTGCTGTGCCGGGAGCTCGAGGGCAGGCATGGCTGACGATTGGGTGCCCCTTCACCGCCGCACCCTCTTCCAGGAGGAAAGTGGGCTGGGTGTGTCCCCCCCTGCACCATCCACAAGCCTGGGCTTCTGGATGGAAGCAAATGATAACTTAATGGGAAGCCTCCTGGTTGTGAAGTTTTGGCTGAGCATGTCGACTGGAATGATATAAATGGTCCCCCATTCATTCATTCATTCATTCATTCTTTCTTTCACTTATTCAACAGTTATCTACAGAGGATCCACGATGAGCAAGGGCCCTGTGCTTAATCCTGGTACAAAATGGAGAAATGAAATAGACCTTGTGCTTGCCCTCAAAAAGCACACAACTTGATGGGGGAGATGGACATTACAAAAGAAACAGAAATAAATACTTGATTACATATTGTGATAAGGAAAAAGGCAGGTTGAGAGAGAATCAGTGGACCTTCTTGAGATTGGAGGGGTGGTTTGGCAAAGGCCTCTCTGATGGTGTCATTTAACCTGAGCCCAGGAGTGGCAGGGATTGGCGAGGGAAAAGAGCGAGGGGATGAGGTGCATTCCAGGCTGCGGGAATGGAGGCTCTAAGGCAGGAAAGAGCTTGGAGTGTTGGAGGGAGAGAGCGGAGAGGAGGGGCCTGGAGAAGGAAACTGAGAAGCAGGGGGTACCGATGGAGTTGGGGAGGGTCACACAGGCTTGGTGGGCCACAGGAAGGAGTCCTGATTAGAGGTGATGCCAATTGGAAGCGTTCTGAGCAAGAAAGTACTATGACCTGATTTTCGTTTTCACATCATCACTCTGGCTATTGTGAACCTGGGCAACCTGCTAAACAGAAATGTGGAGACCACCAGGAGGCTACGGCAGTGGCCAGGCGGATGCGGCAGCTGGGCTAGGGTGGGTAGTGGATGTGGAGAGACTTGGACTAGGATCCCACCAGCGTTACCGGGGAAGCACGGGACAGTTATTATTTCTTCTGTATATTCCTTCTACTTGATGATAAACTGGGGCCACCAGCCACCATTCTTACTCCTGGTGGTCCCTATTTATGTGAATCTCTGTTTCATAGATTCTGTTGGGCCCCGTCCACGGTAGTGGATTCCTTTGGGGACCTCAAGTTATTGAGGGATCCAAGTATTCTTATGGACTTGAGTGTTGTTTGCAGACTGAATAAACACTCTATCTTGCACATCTTATTTTCTGAATTTCTGAGGATGTTATGGTTATGGGTTCATTTAAAAGCATTTTATCACAGCATTTATCATTTCTCATAGGATCCATTTTCTCAAAAAATGAACAGTATGGATTTTTTTTTTAATGGTAAAAGGTGTCCTCAGACTCCCTTCAGAAAGGCACCCCTTAGCCTGGGTAGGCCTCCAGATGAGTGCCTCACCTTCCAGAACACTCGGTGACTGAATTCCTGCGGCAGTTAATTGCCGGGTAACAGTTGGGTTTGCCTTGCCAGACTGTAAGCTCTGTTTTGAGGTTCATTATTGTTTTCCTGATCCCTGGCACTGTTAAATGTTTTTAACATGTGGTGTTAAAAAATAATTTAACAACACTTTTTAAGCAAATAGTTTTTTAAACAAATTAATAAATGAATCTCTTTCCTTTATTGAAACTGAAGGCATTCTTGAGGTATTCTAAGCCCATATTCACAAGGAATCTGTAAAGAAAACAAAACAGAAGCACCAACGGCCCCTTGCCCAAGTATTATTTGTCCATCATGTTGCTGTAGAGCAGTGGAGAGTGTGAGAGCGAGCGGTTTATCATGTGCTTGGCGGTGCTTTCCATGTGTTACCTAATGGAATCTTCACGTGAATCCTCAGGGTGGGTGATAGTTCCCCTACTTTACAATTGAGGAAACTGAGGCTTGGGGGGAGATTAGTAGGTTGTCCAAGCTCACTGAGCTAGTAAGGGGAGCAGCACTCACACCCGGTCTGGGATGGCTATATGTTACCATCTCCCTGGGCAATTAAAGAAAAACCCATATTCCAAACAACCTTCAATACGATCCTTCCAAGTTTCATCACTTAAAAAAATGACAGTGTCTATATTCACAGGTCAAAAACTGTGACGGAGCACTGTACTGAAGATTTAACAGTACCCTTCAATTAAAAAGGGAAAGAAGAAAGATTAATAATTCAAATACAATAGATGGGGACAACACACTTTGGAATTAGGCATTTTATTTAACTCATCAAATAATACAAGTTACTTCAGGAAACAACAATCAAAAAATACTTCTTGTACAAAAGACACACAGAACCACATTTCCGAGAAATCTAACAAAAATAAATCTAATGGAATACAGCAAATAAATCGATTTTTACACACAACAACCCTGTGAATATTGGAAACAATGTGAGAGTTCTGGGGAAGGAGCCATGAGATCTGGAGGAAATTGGAACTTGAAACCCATGCCTGAATGAGATGTAAGAAACAGCAGCACATTAATGAAAAATAGTAACAGACAGTGTAACTCCTTTCCCCACCCCCTTGGTTTTAGGAGTGATTTCTCTCCAACATGAGACAGGCTCTGGGCACCTCTCCTGACACCCCACAGCCTAAGTGATCCAGATAATGTAATCGCACCATCGTTAGGAAGCATGAAATTGCAATTCCTTGGGGAAGGAACGCTATCTCGGTTACAGAGAAGAGCGATTAATTAGCAGATCTCAGTTTAACGACACGATGTACTACATGGTTCTAATCCCACTCTGGACCAGCTCTCAGGCTTAATGAATTACCTGGAGAAAGTTGAGATGGAGCCAGACGACATCACTCAAAATGAAATGAAATGAAATAAGCTAAAGAATACAGTAAAATAAAATAAAATAAAATAAAATACAGAATAAAATAAAATGATAGAGAAACTGTCTATTATCCTGGGGAGAAGTTGGAGAAACAAAATGGGGTTACCTGAATTTTCTCTTCTCCTGAAATCACACTAAGTACACAATTTATTTGGACTTCCTTGGAGGCAACTACACAGAAATGGTCTCATTCATTCATTCCATAAATGTTATCTTAAAGTGGTGACACTTTTACAGAATATGACAGGGTGCTACTTTTGGACCTATCCAGCCCTCGGGCAGTTGCACCCTCAAATGTCAGGCAAGGCAGCCTGAATGATGCTCTTGAACCTCTGTGATGGTAGCTTTGGAAACAACTCCGAAATGGCGATTCCTTATTCTTGGAAGTGTATGTGGAATCAGGACTTTTGTCATCCCTCAGAGAAGGATGTCCTTCAACTCAAACCTGGTTGGCACCAACTCTCCTGCATGCTGGAACCTTTGTACTCAGCTCCAAAACCCTGGGTCTCACCGGAAATAAAATGGACGCAGAAGCAGAAGTCAATGACTGGCCTTTGTACACTGGAAGGCCACAGCTCTTGGGGCTGGCTGAAGCGTTTCCATTTCACAACTTGCCTGGATTCCAAATAAAATCCCTCTGGGGGCTTATGCCTCTATTCTGTATCTGGGAGGGGTTGCTTTTAGACTGGGGCTTCTCTTCTAGAATGTCATACCACTGAAAATACCTGGGGAGAGACTGGCTAGGCAGTGGTGGTTAAACCTACATGAGGAAATTTCTCTGGATGCCAGTCCAACTCCCCGTTTAAGAAAGAAGGACTCCAGGGCTGTGGATTGGCACCGCATGTTGGTTTTCTAAAACACTTTCATGGATTTTATCCAGGTACATTTTCACACAGTACCTGTGAGCAAGGGAGGGACAAGCACGGTGTTAGCTGTGTGGTTTGCTGATAGGGAAATGGATGCCCAAGGGGGAAACTGACTCATCCAGGCAGGAACAGCTACATACTTTGTGTGACCCAACGCAAAATGAAACTGTGGAGCCCTGTGTTCAAAAAGCAACAAAAAGAAGCTTTTTCCTTTCTTCCCCAGTCTCTCACTCAACGTCTTGTCATGATGTTTTTAATTTGCTATACAATGTTGTTCTGATTCAAAATTTTAAATTATTAGCACGGATTTGACCATTCATCTCTATATTGTACAATGCCAGTTTAAAATGCAAATATCAGAATATTTAACAGGTACGTGGAATTGCCAAAATTATACACATGGTATTTCATGGCTCATCCCGGGAGCTGGCCAGAAGAGACAAGCCAGACTCAGGAAAGTTAGAAGGAGGAAGAACGAGTTCCCCCAGGCACGGAGCGGCTGACAGGGCCTTCCTTCAGGCACAGGGGTTGCCCCAGCTCTGCCCCGTGGCTTGGGGCACGCGCTTGCACATGAGCCTGGCTGCTGGGCTCCCCCTCCTGCCAGCTGCTGGACTGACATGGTGAGCCCAGCAGATGGGCAACCCCCAAGGGCACTGCAACCTTTGTGCCGGGACACACTAGGTTTGCCATGTACCTGGACCAGGGGTGGGCAAGAGGCTTGCCCCCATGGAGTCACCCATGAAGGTGCCGTGGTACTGCCACCCCAGTATGCCATGGGTGCACATACCTAACCCCACCCCTCCCTGTGCCTGGGCCCAGGCATTTGTTGGGGGCAGGGTGTCAGTGGTTCCTGGGAAGCGGAGCAGGGCTGCAGCTCCAGGGGATGGAAGAGCCAGCAGCTGAGAGTCTGACTCAGGAAGTGGGGAGGTGGCAGGAGGTGGAGGAGCAGGGCAGAGGCTCCAATTCCCAGCACAGGCTCCATTGTCCCATTGGACTTCACTTACAAAACATATTTCAAAGATGAAATTATTAAGAATTTAAAGACAGTGACCACAGAGTATTAAATCCCAAGCATGGATACCCAGGAAGCAGCCTTGCATCCAAGACCACTCAGCACACCAAGACTTCTGGTCTTCTAGAAGGTTCTACACATCAGAGGCTGCCATCTCACCGAGAGGCCCCTGACCCTCACTCTGCCAGGTTGGTCCCTTTCCACCGCCGTGGATGACTAGAGCTGGCAGAGCCTCTCTTCCTGAGAGACTTTTTAGCCCAACTTTTTCCTTTGCTGGATGAGGAAACCAAAGCCCCGAGTAGGGTACAACTTGTGTTAAGGCCACACGTGAAATTAATGACACAATGGGGCTGAGGCCCAGCTCAGAATACACCAGACTTTGGGAAAAGACCAAAGTCTCACAGGCTCTCCCTGCCAGGCTGTGCTGAGGGTGTGAATGCACTGCAGCCACAATCACCAGGACCTGGTGAGTAGCGTCAGCACCCCCCACCCCCCAGTTCTAAAGCACTAATTTCTTAGTATCAGTTGCCAAGGAGTGTCTACAAAGTGGGGCCTCCAGTGATTATTAAACTCCTTCTCACCAGATTCTTTGTGTGTGTGTTTGGGGGTGGCCAGTGATGGTGGATGGGAAGGGACTGCAGGGAATTGAGGACGGAAATGCTTTTCCCAGGTGACATCCTCTGCTGAGGAGCCCAGGGCATCTTCTCCCCACTCCCAAAGAGCAGAGAGCCCACCGCATTCAGGGAAAGAATAATCACAGGCAGCAGGGATGGAAATGAGTTTTTCTGTACATGTTGGCTTAAAAATGTGACTGACGAGCCTCAGCCAAGGCT
>PVKY010010570.1:0-12575 GCA_004027775.1 Bradypus variegatus
CACCACACCAGGGCTCCTCTCCCCCAGCTGGGGGGATCACTTCCTTTCCCCCTACTCCTTGGCCACAGGCTGCACCCCTCAGTCAGGCTCAGGAGAGTCCTGGCCACTGGAGGAAGAGCTGCATGTGTGAGAGGTGGGACATGTTCCTTCTTCTGGGAAAACAACCAGAGTCCCATCCTGCTGTCATCTGCCTCACCAAGGGTCACTTTAAAATTTGTGAGCTATACTTAATTCAGTTTTACTGAAATACATTCACATAGCATAGAATCATCCACAGTATACAGTTGTTCACAGTATCATATAGCTGTGCATTTGTCACAGTCAACTTTTGAACATTTTCATTACTCCAAAAACATAAAAATAAGAATAAAAACACAAGTAAAATGTGAGATGCACTTTGAAGCTTTTTGCAATACCTCTGAGAGCCCCTGACCAGGCCAAAAGGAGTACTTTCCAGGCCCCCGCAAGAAACTCCAGTCCAACCCCTGCCTGGCAAGAGAGGATAGGAATGGGCCTCCTGGCCACACACTCTTGAATAACTTTGATCATGAACTTCCTAGATAACCATAACCACTCTCTGTTCTCAAACCCTAGCAGCAATGCTTACCCACCAACTTGCCTCTTCTCCCCATGGCTGCCTCATTCTCCACTTGTACTCTCTCTCCTTCCTTCCACAGCTGCTCCTGCTCCTGCCCCTGCCCCCAGCATCATTCCCTTTCTCTCATATTTCCTCCCACACTCTTTCCTCCAATTCCCTTGCTCTTTTCTGATCTAAATTCTCAGATCTGAGGGCTCCCTTCCTCATTCCAGCTTATGTCCCACCAAACACACCCATGATGTGACTTGATTCCCCTCCCCTGAGGCCCAACACATAGACTTTGAGGATGAAGCTTCTGTGTCCAGGAAACAAAGGACCACTGATAGACTTCTCAGGCTGCCCTGGATGAGCAGGAACAACAGAAAGACTGGATGTCTTTGCTACTAGTCAAGGTGGCTATCCACTCAGAGGCTGAAGCTGCCTTCCATTCCCCACTTTCCAGGGGCACAAAAGCTTGAAACTGTTCGCATTATTTCCCTGGGTTGGTTTGTCTCAGAGTCAAGGACTTGGTGGCATGCTAATTTATGTAAAATGAATGCAAAGGAATATGGAAAAATATGTGATTCTGGATTTACTGGAAATCAGAGGCTTCCTTAATGGGAAAACTTAGGGAAAATTTTGGGATCTACTTCCCAAGAGAAATTTTAAAATAGAGCGACCTCCAGTTGGGGTATTGGGGAAGGATGTAGCCTGAAGTCATTCAGAGGAAGCACAGTTTGGTTCTGTGTCCCAATCTCTGCAGAAGACACATAAAGAAAAAGCATTTGGCCACCAAGCCTTTCTCTTTGCTCCTCTCTTGGCTCTGGGCTCTGGCTCAGCTCCATGCATCAAAACCACCCTACAATGTTCACATTGGAGACCAGGGAACCCTGGGTGTTACCACATCTTTATGAACAGGGGCATTTTATTTATACTCTACTTCCCATGTCAGCACTCCATTATTCTCCTCTCCCCTGCATCTCCTATACTGACCCTTTTCTACTTGTCCCTTGTTGGACGTGACTGGTCAAGTGAGTAGAATGTTCTGGAACCCTGACCAGGAGGACTAGAAGTTCTGGATGTTCCTATAAAGGCCTCAGAGGATAGCTCTAGGGCAAGTCAAATCTGGCATAGGGCCTCAGGCACCTCACTTCCTGGGCGGGGGGAAGAACCATCCCAAGAAAGGGCAGGAGAGAGATAAGGAGCCCCAGAAGCCCATTCTCCTGACCCTAAACATAGATGTGCTGAGTGACCCCAAAGGTAGAAACTGACCTTTTCTTAACTATTTCAAGAGAAGGAAAGAGTCTTCTAACATCTTTCTATCACTAGATTCATCAGAAAGCTTTTCCTTCTATTAATATCAATGCTGGTTGCTGCCTTGGAAGTCATTTTCTTCTTATACTTTCCTCCAGCTACCTAGAGACTTGCTCCCTGCTATTAAGGTGAGACTCCAGCACACCCTTACCACGTGCTGTGAAAAGACCCGAAGACAAAGTCCACCAAGATAAAGGACCTTTCTGCTGCTTCGCTGAGAAGGAATCACCCAAACTGAGTCTCCCACCTCCACAGGTGACAGGGAGTTGTGTGTGCTGACGCCGGCTCCCCTCGCTAGATAGAAAGTTTGCCGAGGGCCAACTTTCAGTTAGTATTTGTGGCTGCCTAGAGGAAGGAAAAGATTCTCACCTGCCTATTTAAAAGGGGAAGGGAACACTGAGGATGTTGAGTATATAAACTCCTTTAAGTCTTACAACAGTCCTATTACATACACATTATTCCCATTGTATAGATGAGGATACTAAGGCAAACAGAGTTCAAGTCAGTTGCCCAACATCACATAGCTGAGGAAAGTTTCTCACAGAATCTGCTAATGTTCAGCAGTATCTGTTCTCTCCTTTTCTTTCTAGGCACACGCTAAAGAACATTTCTTAGCACTCTTGCAGTTAGTCGGGACTCGGTGGCACTCTGGGCAATGAAAGGTGGGCAGAAGAGATTTTTGCCACTTCCAGGCCCATGAAAACCTCCTGCAGGCATCCTCCACTCCTTTTTCCCCACTGCTATCTGAATGACCCAGGGCAGCATGGAGCGTGTGATGAAGGTGGGAGGAGCTTGGGTCCCCAAATGACCATATGGAGCAGAGTGCCCATCACCCTGCTCTTTGCCATCTGCGCTGGACTGTGACCTGGGTGAGATAAACCTTCACTGTCTTAAGCCACTGAGAATTGAGCCTATCCTGACTAACAGTAAGGTGGAGACAAGATTGGAAACCTAGTCTGTCAAACGCCAAAGACCATCCTCTCTGCTTAAGCCATATTGCCACTCAATTCAGCAGAAATATAAAAGCTGAACTACGAAATAGTGTCTGATCCAACATTTAACCTCCCCTCCTCCATGCCTCCCCTCAACTAAGAACTAGATTCCTAAGGATCTTAGAAATTGGGTAAACAAAGATAGAAAATGAAGCAGCGGGGGCGCGTGCCTCAGTGGTGGGCAGTGGCGTTGGCGATGGCCCAGACGAGGCAGCCGCGAGCGCTCCACTGCGTGTCAGTTAACTGTTGGCAACGGCTTAAGAGCTGGGAGTTGTGGACGCACGTGCCGGACCTTCCACCAAGCCGCCGCCCCGAGCCTGAGGGGCGAGGGCCTGGGGAGCCGGGGCACGCGCGGAGTAGCGGGCCGGTGGGGGTGTCCCGCAGGCGGCAAAGCACAACTTTCCTCCGCTTCTCCCCCCAGGGCCAGGCTGCCGCCGCTGCCCTTCTCCCGGCTCTGTGGTGCCTTAGCTCAACCATTATCATGGAGCCCAATGTCATAGCGGTTTCGGGAAACAATGTGTCACTGAAATGGTTCATCGAAGCGACGGACAGTGTATAACACAGATTTCATAGGAAAAGATACATGGCAAAAGTTCACAGACTGTTGCAGTTCATCATCCTCAATATGGATTTTCTGTTGTAGGGGAGTATCAGGGAAGAATCTTGTTTAAGAACCTTTCAATTAGTGATGCAACAATTACTCTACATAACAGGATTCTCTGATTCTGAAAAATACGTATGCAAAGCTGTTACATTCCCAGGTGGAATTGTCAAATCCTTAACAACTGTAACTGTTTTAGTTGAACCCACTGTGAGCCTGATGAAAGGACCAGATTCTTTAATTGATGGAGGAAATGAAACAGTAGCAGCCATTTGTACAGCAGCCACTGGCAAACCAGTTGCACATATTGACTGGGAAGGTGATCTTGGTGAAATAGAATCCACTACAACTTCTGTTCCAAATGAACGGCGATGATTGTCAGCCAGTACAAGCTGTTTTCAACCAGATTTGCTCGAGGAAGATGAATTACTTGTGTTGTAAAACATCCAACCTTGGAAAAAGACATCTGATATTCTTTCATATTAGATATACAGTATGCTCCTAAGGTTTCTGTAACAGGATGTGATAGAAATTGGCTTGTAGGAAGAAAAGGTGTTAATCTCAAGGGTAATGCTGATACAAACCCACCACCCTTCAAATCTGTGTGGAGTAGGTTGGATGGACAGTGGGCAGGTTTGTTGGCTTCAGAAAATACTCTTCATTTTGTCCATCCACTGACTTTCAATTATTCTGACTTTCAGTTATTTTCAGTTGTTTATGTCTGTAAAGTGACCAATTCCCTTGGTCAAAGAAGTGATCAAAAGATAATTTACATTTCAGATCCTACCAGTGCTACCACCCTTCAGCCTACAATTCAGTGGCATCTCTCAACTGCTGACATCGAGGATCTAGCAACAAAACCTAAAAATTGCCCTTCCCATTGTCAACTTTGGCAACAATCTCAATAAATGAAGAAAAGGCATTTGACAAAATCTAGCACCTTTTCTTGATTAAAAACTCTTAGAAGAGTAAGAGTAAAAGGGAAATTTCTCATGATAAACCCACAGCTAACATCAAGCCCAGTGGTGAAAGACTTAAATCTACCCCCTCCCCACCGCCAAGAACAGGGATGAGACAAGGATGACTGCTTTCAATATTGTACAAGAAGTTCTTGCTAGAGCACAAAAGCTATTCAGTGCTGTACAAGAAGTTCTTGTTAGAGCAATTAGCCAAGAAAAAGAAGCAAAGGGTATCCAAATTGGAAAGTGTAATGGTTAAGTTCATATGTCAACTTGGTTAGGTTATGATGTCCAGTTGTTAGGTCAAGCAAGCACTGGCCTGATTGTTGCTTTGATGATATTTCATGGATTTAAATTATCAGTAAGTTGATCACATCTATGACTGATTACATTCAACTAAGCAAACTTCTCAACTTAGATTTTTATGCACCT
Source organism: Bradypus variegatus (assembly GCA_004027775.1). Lineage (NCBI taxonomy): Eukaryota > Metazoa > Chordata > Mammalia > Pilosa > Bradypodidae > Bradypus > Bradypus variegatus. Next base: position 4,876 of record PVKY010010570.1, read on the forward strand.
CTTCTTTACTACCCTGTTTTGTTCCACCAGCTATACGAAAGCCAACCAAGTTAATTTAAATTAGGAGAGGTAATATAATTCCAAGGTCTGGAAATCCTGGAACAAATTTACTGTACAATAAAAGAACTCTCTCAGCCTTGATTAAAGGAATGATTGTGGCAAATGCCACTCACCAGTCAAAAAAATAAATACCTGATAATTTTTCTAATATGGAAAAGAAATGAAGTATATTTTTATTTGTAGCTTTAATATACCCTTCAAGTGTTGTGCTTGGTAAATTAATGTTTAGAAGAATAAATGAACTATCAGTAACAATTGTCCTCCTTGCCACTGAAACCCATCTTCCAAAATCAATTAAAAATTTTTCATTTATAAAAACTAAACAGGCTCAACCATAGCTTTTGAATATCAATAAACTCTGAATTTGTCTATGTGCTTTTTGAAACATTCCTTAAGGTCTTTATCTTTATTAAGATATGACAATGAAAACAAAAAAAAATCTGAAAGGGTAAAAAAAACAAAGCATCACTTTGTCAGGAATGGCCATGCTCCAAACATTAACTTGCAAAGAAAAAAATGTTCTGTGAGGCTCTTCATGGAAAAATGCTGAAGAGTGGTATTAATGCATCATAGACAGTACAGTGTCCTAGAATGTCACAGAACAGTGCCAACTAGGTAGCAATTACCTAAGAGTTTTTATCTTTGCAAAATTGTAATAAGTAATACATTTAACAAATAATATTTAATCAAAGTAAATAAATCGTGGAAGTAGTTTTAAATAAGCAGTCTCTGGGCTGTGGGCTCACAAGTCTGAACTCAAACAAGTGAAGTCTCTGCAATGACAGTTGCTTCTTTTGGGGAGAGAGGGATTATGGGATGGAATCCTAAAATGACAGTTAACAAGAGAACCTAAGATGGTGGCTAGGAGAGACAGGGCAAAGAAACAGCTCCATGAAAAATACTAGATAAAAGCCAGAAAGTGACCTAGATCACCAGTTCCAGCAATGCACCAGCTGGATTTTAGGAGACAGAGAAACAGTGAAGGAAGAGAGTGGGGCCTAGAGAGTTGGAGCCCCAGAAGCATTTGCTGGGGTAGATACCAGTACCCCTTCACCCTGTACTTTGTGACTCCCTTTTCATTCCCTAAAAGAAAAGAAACTCAAGGAAACACTTCAACTGAAGCCGGATCAATCACCTCCCCTTCCAAGCCATCCCTGGGCCTGTCTCTGTCAGTAGCTCCCATTTCTGAGTATCCCAGGCCCTGCCCTCCATGCCTCCTTCCTCATCTCACATCTCTTCAGATGCCAAGTCCCACCCAATTAACCTCCCAGACTTCTTCCCATCAGGCCTTCCATGTGACCCCCCATCACAGGAGAAAGGGGGCGAGCCATGGAGGAATGTGAGGAAATCTCCCTCCCTCCCTTAGGGCTGTGTGGGGAGAGATGGGGATGGATGGGAGGTAACCCAGCTCCAGACCTGCCAACTTCAAATCCATCCTCCTCACCCTAGGCCTGTGTTCCCAGGGCCCAGCACACCCTGAGTTCCTAACAAGTGTTTGTTGAATGAATGAATGAACAAGTGAATGAACACATCACAAAAATTTCTAAGAGCAGAAGATTCTGGATGGAGGAGCCTCCTGTCTCCCTGGCTAGAACCACAGTGAGTCACAAAGCTGTCCACATGTCCATGGCTTAGCTATAAAAGCCACTAGCAAGCCATTAGCTCTGACTCCAGCCCAGCTGGCTTTCCCCAGCGTGGTGAGATTTTCTTTTTCTTTATCTGCTGGACAGACCGCTTTACTTTTAACTATCATGTTACTAATGATAAATGTTTGTAACCCTGGTTTAATGAGTTTTTTCTTTTCCTTTTCTTTGTCTGCTGGACAGACTGCTTTACTTTCAACTATCGTATCATATTAAATAATAAATGTTTGTAGTTTTGTAATTCAATAAATTCTCTTCTGTAAAGTTATACTCTATCGGTTTGTGTCTTTTCCCTCCTCCCACGATTCACCTTGCACAACACCTTTTTAATCCTCTAGGCCATGGAACCCCTCTAGCCCCTAAAGGGGGTGAGGTCTAAGGATGGATGGGGCTGGAGCCAAAGCATGTTTTATTTTCATTTATTTAGACTGTGCTCTGTGTAAAGGCCTCCTTAGGCAGAGGGGAAGAGCCTGACCCTAGAACTTTGGTCTTTGTGTGTGTGTGTATGTGGTATTTAAATGTTTTTTTGCGGTAAAAGTCACATGTCCCAAATTCACCATCTTAACCATTTTAAAGTATATAATTCAGTGGTAGTGCAATGATCACTACTACCCAGTTCCAGAACATTTTCATCACCCAAACAGAAAACCCTATACCCATGAAACAGTAATTCTCCAATGCCCTCATTCCATCCCCTGGAAACCAGCAATCAACTTTCTGTCTCCATAGATTTTCCTATTGTGGACATTTCATATAAAAGGGATCATACAATATGTGACCTTTTGAAGTGCCTGGCGTCTTGCACTTAGTATGACGTTTTCAAGGTTCATCCATGTTTTCACATGTATCAGAACTTCATTGCTTTTTCATGGTTGAACAATTCCATTGTAGGAAGATACTACATTTTGTTTATCCATTCATCTGCCGATGGGCTGTTAGATTGTTTCCACCATTTGGCTATTGTGGAAAATGCTGCTACAGACATGCATGCACATGTATCTGTTTGAGTCCCTGTTTTTGACTCCTTTGGGCATATACCTCGGAGTGGGATTACCAGGTCACGTGGTGACTCCATGTTCAACTTACTGAGGAGCAGTGGTCTCTTTTGCTTCAGGATTCTTCCCCTCAACACTAGAGGAGGTTTACCTGTATTGTCGCAAGTGTGCAGATGGTTCATGTCCACGGCTGCAGCATTCCCTGGTTTGAAAATAAGCAGCTTCAGTATCCATTCTTCAGTTGATGGGCATCGGGAGGTTCATTTTGGGCCCTTGTGACTAATGCTGCTCTCCCTTGTCTTTTGGTAACACAAATGTACACATTTCTGTTGGGAATGTAGCTATCGATGAGCATGTGTCAGGTTTGCCCATTTCAGCTGCCAGTTTTCCACAGTGCTTATGCCAGTTTGCACAATCACATGACATCCCCACCTTTGTGGCCAGTCTGGTGGGCCTGGAGTGGTAGCTTATTGTAGATTTACTTAGCTTTGCCCTGGTGGCCTTTCATGTGCATTGCAGCCATTCAGAAACCCTCTTTTGTAAAGAGTTTCACCCATCGTTCTACAGGACCATCTGCGTTTTTCCTAGAGATATGCAGGAACCTCTGGACAGCTAAATGAACCCCTCTGGGGATATACATGTGGAAATATCCTTTCCTGATTAGCTTGCCTTTTCACTTCCTTATTGTGGCTTCTTGTGGATAGAAGGGCTGAATTTTAAAATAGCCTAATTTAAACTCTTTCCTTAATTAGTATTTTTAAAAATTTATATGTTAGTAACATAGTCAATCTAAAATTCCCCTTTTTAATAGCATTCAGATTTGTAATTCAATGGTGTGAATTACATTCACAAACTACCACTTATCCATTATCAAAACTTTTCCATCACCCCAAACAGAAACTCGGTGCCCATTAAGCACTAAGTGCCCATTCCATATCCCTAACCTGGCCCCTGCTAACCTATATTCTAGTTTCTGACTATGAATTTGCTTATTCTAATTATTTCATTTCAGTGAGAACATACAGTATTTGTTCTTTTGTGTCTGGCTTATTTCACTCAACATGATGTCTTCAGGGTCAGAAGCTTGGTCTTGAACAGATGAAGACAGTGCATAAGGCTGCTGCCCAATCCCACAGATCAACAGTGCAGGCAGTTTGTAGGTGTCTGGGTCTGGAGTTCTCCGGGCTTTTATGTCTTCCCTGACTTTTCCATCTCTGAGGGTCAGGTTCTTCCTCGACATCTCTCTCTGGGTTGTACTACACAGTCCTGGCAAAAGACCTTGCTCACAGCGCAGTCACTCCACGTGTGCTGACCAATAGCCTATAGTATGTTGGTTTGGGGGTTGTACCAGATTAGACTTCAATGAGATCTTTAAAGAAGCTGTGATCTAATTCATGAGATTTGAGCAGATGGCCCTGCAAAAGCTGTTCCCAGATCACTAGGATATCATTAAAAAGCTAACCATATATGCAAATGAGAATACTGGAGGTGGGAGGGTGGTGTGGGTGCCAGGTGCTTCTGGTTCATCTACAAAGGCTCCCTGGTTGGAGTTGGGTGGGGTTGGGGGCTGAAGCTCTCATTGAAACGGATGTAGTTTGAAAGACTGAGGCGAGGGTGTGGTCTTAGGCCGTAATCTACCCTTTCCTGGTTCAGGTCAACATATGAGTCATTCCAGAGTTCCACTGCCGGCCACCTGGAACGTTCTAGTGTGCACCGTCTCTCAGCAAGTGAGCTGAGTTCCCAGAAAACATCATCCACAGAGAGCAAATCTGCCATCAGCTCTTTCTTAGAAATCCTGCTTGTCTGCACCTGGGAATGGAATGGAGGTTGAAAATTTAGCAATAACTAGATATTTGGGTATGGGGTGCCCTGGCTACTGTATGGTTTCCAGTCAGGGCCCCTTGATGGCATCTACTCTCCAGGGAGGACATAGTCAAATGAGAAAGGTGAATTGAGCCCAGGGAAAAGGGCCAGACAGGAGATGTCTGAGGGGTTCTTGGACATCATATACTCTTGCTCTGCTGACGGGCAGGGCTGGCATAGCTGGCCACTTTCCAAAGTCCCTCCAGCCTTTCTTTTTCCTTTGGGATTTTAAGAGAGGAATCTAATTCATAGCTGTCTGATTCATGTACTGTAAACTCATCAAGTTGGTGTTTGGCAAGAGTCCTTGGATGTCTCGGAAGAGAATTTGGTTTGGTTTCATTTGTTTTATCTTTGAAGCAGGAAGTCCATTTTTTGTGGGGTTTTTTGTTTTGTTTTGTTTTGTTTTATTTTATTATGATTATGATTATGATTATTGTTGTCCAGAATAAAGCAAAAAACTAGATTTGAGGTTGGATCAGAGCTTAAACAGAAATTCAGATTGTATTCTTTGTGTATCTTTATTTTTAAGTGAGCAATATAAACAAGTAATAACATCTAATCCCGTGAGTTAGACCCTATTGTCATCCCCATTTTACAAAGAGAAAACTAACCCCAGAGATGTTAAGTAACTTACCCAAGTCCACTTAGCTAGTAAGTGTCAGCCTAATATACATGTAACATGCTAGGACCCACAGTACTTTTAGAGGCTCATGAAAGTATTTTCATTTCTCTTAATATCAGAAAAATGAAATTTGATGCTGAAAGAGAATGTTTTAACATATCGTATTCATTTTTGTCTTTATGCTGACACATTCATAAACTATACATTTTAGTTTTCTAAAATGCATAATGCAGCCATGCTTATAGATGTGTGTGATGGGACCAATTCAACAATTTAACATGTTGGAGCATCTGCTGGGAGCAAGGCACTGTGTTAAGCCCTAGGGAGACCTGGGGAGAAGCTTTAGCAGCTACTGGGCACCCACTGCCCTGGGGTGGGCCTCCCAGGGTGTGCAAAGTGACTCACATACTTTATTCCCTGCACTGAGGGAGCCACACTCACATCCATGCAGGCAACAGGTGGTAGTTGATCGAGTGACACCAGGTTGGGTCTCAGTAGACCACAAGGCTTCACGAAGAAGCTGGGATTTGAGGAGGTGCTTGGAAGTTAGGTTGGAGAGAGGAGGCTAAACCTGAGAGGAGGGAGAGGGACATTTTGAAGAATGCAGAATTTGTGGTCTCAGGGGAGACGTGGGTGAGGGATGTTAAGACTGTGTTCTGATTACAGTACCCCCCTGCCATTAAAACTCAGTTTCAAAACTACTTTTAAATTTTATTCTTTCATATTTCATAGCAAGAACCCACATTTAACTATTCCTTCTGTTTTCATTGCATTGGTAGAAATTAGGGTCTAATTGCTACTTAAATTCACAGATGATTATCTTACATCATAGAAGGGTAAACAGCACTTTTGTTTTTGTTTATTGTTCTTTCTTGTTAGATATTAGCTAATGTTCATTCTTTAGCAGTTAATGTCCACCAATAATTAGCAAATTGTCTAAAAGTTCAAAAGAAACATCTCACTTCCTAATTTTTTTCATCAAAATTAAAGAACCAACACTGTAGTGTGGCTTACATGCAGCAGGCAGGTAGTTTACAAACAGGGCTTGGGAAAGATGTCTTGGGAGACAAGGGGAGGGTCAAGCAATATATACATATAGGGATTCTATGCGAGAGTTTATGTTTTTAAAAAAAGGGTTCCTCTGAAAAATGTATTTGAAACCACATCTGTAAAAACTTCAAGAAAGGTAAGTAAGAACTCTAGGAACTCATTTCTTTATTTATTCTCTCCTTATTCCAAGAAAGACCTAAGGTAGCTTACAGAAATACATATGATGCAACAAAGTTTTGTTTTGTTTTAAGTAAAGGAGGAAATGGAAAGAGAAAAAATAGAAAAGTCAGGTGTCATCAGGGTAAGGTGAGTGCACCAGTGCACCTGCGAGGAGCTGCCCGTGGGTGGGAAGACGGACTGCAGCTGGGGGTCGCAGCCCACGATGGGATCTTGTAGACACATCCATCCTCCATGTACAGAATGAGGGGATGGCATCCTGGGCAAGGGCCTGACCTCCCTGTAGATGCTCCTGGAAAATGAGTAAGAATCCTCTGGGGGAATTGTTTGACCTTGGGCCCGCACATCGTCCTCCCTCCTAGCCACTCTCTGGTGCCCTTTCCTTCCCTACGAACTCAATCCAGGGCAAGCAGTGGGCTCTGCCTGTCCCACCTCATCATCCTCCATCCTCTGACCTCACCCCTCCCCCTCACACTGTGAGAATGAGATTAAGTTTAGCTTTCACACAGGGTAGGTGTGCCTGGCAGGGTGGGCAGTTCAGGGATTGGCAGAAGGTTAAAAAGCTAAGCTGTAGTCAATGGTCAGTCCCCCTGTTTATCTGCCCACTATCCTTGCAAGGTGGAGACTCAGGGGTAGAGGTTCCTAAAATAGCTTCATCACTTGTTACCAAACTAGAACTAGCCCAGACTATCTCTGCAGTTAAAAAACAAAGGAAAGAGTCCTGGGGCCTGGGTATAACCATTATAGTCAGGGGTGGAGACTTGTTTCAAACGTTCCCTGTTTCAAATGCTGCAAGTTTTGAATTTGTGTAGGCTAGTTAGGACTGTCGAATAAAATGTAATCTCTGAAGTATCCAGCCACTGGAGAAACAGGAAGGACCTGCAGGTTAGGCATAGGGAATAAATAGTGCTGGGCCTATTGTTCTGCACACCAACCCCCCACATTTTGGTTGTGTGCCCATTCTTGCAAGATTATGAATAAATTCTTCTCCAGAATCGGGTGAGCATTTATCCCTTTTTAGGAATAGTGCTTGTTTCTCACAACACTGCCCTATATGCTCCAGTCACCCTCATCAAAAATTACCCAAGAAGAATCACCAAACCCAGAATTTCACACCCAAGGATTCCTACTAAGTACGAATAGCTGACATTTATATCACATTTTCTGTGTGCCACACCCCTTCCATATAATACCTCCTTTGATGCTCACAACAGCTCTGTGAGGTAGGTACTCTTGTTATCTCCATCTGAAAGAATAGGAAACCAAGGCACAGGGAGGTTAAGTAATGTG
>PVKY010010571.1:0-12543 GCA_004027775.1 Bradypus variegatus
TGGTATGTGAATATTAAAAAAAAAAGACAATCCAGATATAGACAAGCCATCACAAAGAGCCCAGCATGAATCAGCTCAATTCCTGAATTGACTGAGATGGTCTCCCTTTCCTTAGAAACCAACCTGCAACACAAGTAAATTCTATCTAGGAAAAGATAAGATTGTTCAGAGCCTCAAATTATCTCTTAAATTCATCATATATCTGATGTCTGGCATTGAATAAAAATTACTTGGTATGCCAGGACACAAAAAATGACAATACAGATTAAAAAAAAAAAAAAAAGAACGAATGACACACAGGTGAAACCGAAGAAGAAAAAAACGAGATGGGTGAATTAAACTCAACCATATCAATATTTACATTAAATGTAAAGAATCTAAACCACAGGTCGGCCACCTGCTTCCTTTCTGTGAATAAAGCTTTATGGGCACAGCCACGCCCATGGCCATGCCCACCCAGGTAGGACAGTCAGGGCAGTAGAGTGGAGCAGTTTGTAACAGACCAAATGGTCCAAAAGCCTGAAACATTTACTCTGGTCCTGACAGAAAAAGTGTTGACTCCTGGTCTAAACACTCCCTTTAAAGACAGAGAACCTCAAATCGGATTTAAAAGAAAATAGCAAAACCCTATATATATATATATATATATATATATATATATATATATATATAATATATATATATATATAAAGCCTGTATATATAAAAGCCTATATTTATATATATATAAAATGAACTCTTATAACTTAATAAAAACACAAGCAACCCAATATGGGCCAAGGATCTGAATAGATGTTTCTCTAAAGATGATATTCAAATGTCCAGTAAGTATATGAAAACATGGTGAATATCATTTGTCATTACAGAAATTCACATTAATACTCAATGAGTAACCACTGTGTACGCACCAGGATGGCTATTATTAAAAGCCTGCAAATAGCAAGCTTTGGCAAAGATGCCAGGATATTGGAACCCTCATGGATCAAGGATGTAAAATGGTGTGGCCACTGTGGACAAGTTTGGCAGCTCCTCAGAAAGTTATGGAATTCCCACCTGACCCAGCAATTCCACTCTTAGGTGTAGATCCCGAAGAACTGCAAGCAGGGCCCCGGGCAGCTCTCTGCACACAGTGTCCCTCACAGCCTCACTCACAATAAGCGGGGTGTGGCAGCCACCAAATGTCCACCGGAGGGCTGGGTCAGCAAAATGGGTCTGGACCCTCCACAGACATCACTCAGCTGTGAGAAGGAATGAAGTTCTGATGCAATGACACGGATGGACCCTGATGTCACGTTGAGTGAAATGAGCCAGACACCAGAGGACATATACCATGTGATCTCATTTATGTAAAATAACTAGAAGACGTAAACTCATGGAGGTAGAAAATAGGGACGGGCCACCTGGGGTGGGCTGCAGAGAATGGGCGGCTCCTGCTTTGGGGGTGCAGGGTTTCTGTCTGGGAGGGACGGAGCTGTGACACTGTGATGTGAATCCCACCACATGGTGGCCCACGAGACTTTGGGATGCGAAATGGTATATGTTACCAGAATCATAATTTTTAAAGAAAAGTTATTTCATTTATGGGAAATTTCCCAAACAGGCAAACCCATAGACATAGGGAGATCAGTGGCTGTCAGGGCCCAGGGAGTCAGAAGGACAAGAAGCATCTCCGAAGGGGCACAGGGTTTTGGGGGTGAGAATGTTCCGGAACTTGACAGTGTTGATGGTTGCACATGAACGTGAATGTGCTAAATGTAACCTAATTAATTGCACACTTAAGTATGGTTAATTACATGCTATGTGAATTTCACCCCAAAAGAAAGAAATCAAAGGCAAAGTTAAAAAAATCCCCCAAAGCAAAAACTTGCCATAACTGAACACCCTAAATCTGTAGCGATCATATGTGATTTGACACCAACTTACCTTCAGCAGCACACACACTTCTCCAGGACCCCTCTTTGTACACTGTACGCCCCAACCTTAGACTGATCACTTTGTACGTCTGTGTCTCGGCCCCCGTTACACACCAGACAACACGATGGTAGTGGCATTTATAACTGCCATCTGCTCACCTTCCTGCAGGGCCGTCTTTGTGCCGCTCCGGCCCGCCGGCTCATGTCCCTTCCTTTCACTCTGAAGAACCCCCCTCAGCACTGCTAGTAGGGCGGGTCTCGGGGTGATGAGCTCCCTCAGCTTTTGTTTATCTGGGGATGTCTTAACCTCCTCATGTTTGAAGCAGTCTTGCCTGATATAAAATTCCTTAGATGTTTGGTCCCACTCCCTTCCTGCCTCCGTGACTTGTGACGAGGACTCAGCACACTGAGTTCTCCCCGGGTCTCCCTGGGACTCCTTGCACATAGCCATTGCTTCTCTGTTGCAGCTTCGAGAATTCTCCCCTTGTCCTCCTCATCGAACAACCTGACCACTATGTGCCCGGGTGCAGCTCTCTGAGTTCATCCTGTTTGGGGTTCGTTTGGCTTTTTGATGTGCACATTTATCCTTTCGTTACATTTGGGAGGTTTTCTGCCACGATTTCTTTGCACATGCCTTCTGCCCCTCTGCTCCTTCCACACTGTGTACCTCAGTGCGCTTTACAGTATCTTAGGCTCAGATCGTTGTTTCTTATTCCTTTTTCCTTTCAGTTGTCTTGTCTTCAAGTTCACCGATTCTTTCTTCTGCCAGCTCCAATCTGCTGTTGAAACCCTCTAGGGAACTTTCCATTTCAGTTCTTATGTTCATCAACTCCAGTATTTGGTTCTCATATTCTTCATTATTTTCCTTGTCCCCTTTAGTTCTCTCTTTGGGCATACTGAGGATCATTTTTTAAAAAACTTTGTCTAGTATGTTCAAAGTCTGGTTCTCTTCATTGATGGTTTCTCTATTTTTACCTTGTTCCTTTGGATAGGCCACTGTTCATACACTCATATTTCTTCTTCCTTCCTCCCTTTTTCTTTTCTTTCTCTCATAATCCTTTGTTACACTCTTGCAAAACTTAAAACATTAAAAAATTTTAAAGTATTGACTTGCAGATTTAGTCCCTGGGCTGTCTGTCCCTTAAGTTTGTATCCAGCTACCGATGACTGAGTTTCTTGAATACCAGGAGCTAACCAAAGCAAACCAAAGCAAAAAGCACCTTTCACCATCTTTGCCAACTGGCCCCTCTCTGGCTGGGGGTTTCCTGCAGAGCCTTCCCAACCATCAAGCTTAGCTGAGGTGAACGTGCCTTGTGGGGTCCACTCTGCCCTGAGCCTGCGTGGAACACGGAGCCTGCTTCTTCTCCTGGGCTGTGCTTGCTATGAAATAATTAGAATGTACAAATTCATACCAACAGAAACTGGAACATAGATGACCAGGTTATGCGTTGGGGGTGGTATGGGGAGTTAGTGCTTAAAACGTAGTTTCTCTTTCAATTGATGGAAAATTTTAGTAATGGGCGGTGGTGGTGGTGACACAACACTGTGAACGTGACTAACAGCACTGGACTATGTATTTGAATACAGTTAAAAGGGGAAAGTTTACTAGAATAAAAATTAACATAAAAACCCCCACGACTCTACAACAGTCAGTGAACACTAATAAAATGAACTCCAGTCAACAGCGCAATTACAAAAACATTTTTAGTGAAGTGTGACAAACATCCCACAACAAGGCAATGGGTTAACGGGGTATATGAGAGCCGTATTTCACACAATTGTTCTGGAAACCGATGACTCCTCAAAATATAATTAAAAGAAAAAGAAAAGCCCATAAACCACTTCAGATGAGAAGCTGGAAGGAGGGCCTGCCAGGCCTCTCACAGAAAAGAATTCATCTCCCAGGGACTTGCAATGGACCGAAAGGGCCCGAACCCCAAATGGACGTGGTGTGAGCAGCAGGCTGAGCAGGCAGCGGGCCGTGGGCCTCTTCTCGTGAGCACACAGCATGAGAAAGGACATGAGGTGAAGGCCCCAGTCTCCCAGGCAGGCCGGTGACAAAAGTCCTGCAGCTGCGGGCCAGGCCGAGGGGACACGGGGACCCTGCTGTGTCAGGGAGGATGGTGGTGCCCTCTGGTCGAGGGGCCACATCTGGCCCTGGCTGAGCAGAAGCCCCCTGAGGACACAGCCCAGCACATGTGGCAACAGCTCTCCGTTCAGGCTGGGGCCCAGGATAGGAGGGGAGGCTCTGGAAGCCCACGGCAGCCCGGCAGCCCTGCTGGGGGCCACAGGGGAGCCCATCACCAACAGGAGGCAGCACCCAGCACTGTGTGCACAGGGCGGCTGTAGTGCAAGAACGCAGAGGAAGCGGACAGAAATGTGACGCGGGCAGGCTACGTGGCCCCAGGCCCGACCCCACCCTGGAACGAGGCTGTACACGCTAGGCCTGGGTGCTTCACTCTGGCTGTTGAAATAAAACGTTTTTACTCAAAATATCTTTAATATTCAGACACATCAGGCCTGCAATAACAACTCAGAAACCATGCCCGTTGTCACTGTGCTGCCACAGCACGCGCAGGCAGGCGGCAGGGAGAGGGCTGGGCCTGGGGGGTCAGGCTGAGGTCCTGTGCATTGTGGCAACTGAGGTGGGGATGGGGGCACTGTTGGGGCCACCGAGAAGTTGTTGGGGAATGAGCCCCCACCCGAAGAGGGAGCAAAAGTGCCAAGGGAGGGTCGGGACGCCCACGGCACCCATGACAGGTTGAAGGGCTGGGGGAGGGCACAAGGTGCAGGATGCCCGCCTGACACCAGCACCCAGACACCTCTGGGGAAGCCACACTAAGGAGGGGGGCTCAGCACCCCATGCCCCAGCGGGGCCCTTGCCACCAGGCCCAGGACAGCAGTGGCTGGGGTTCCTCATCTGAGCACATCCTGGGCACCGAGGGTGAGATGGCATCCATCCCTGCTGGTGAAGTCTGTCTGTCTCCAGGAAGCTGGGCGGGAGGACAGAGAATGGTCACGTGTGGCTGAGTGACTCTGGGGCCTGTCTGCAGGTGGACACACAGGTGCCCTCATGGCCCGAGGAGGTGGGCAGGGCTGCCAGGACCCCTGGGCCACGCAGTGTGGATGTGGCCCAGCCTGGGGGAAGCACAGTGCCCAACACTCAGGCCAGGAAGCAGGGATCTGGGTCGGAGGTGGGGGTGTCTGTGGGGAGCCCCCGGGGGCCTGCAGACAATGAGGTCCCTGAGGCAGGGGTTGACAGGCGCGAGGGGGCCCCTGTTGGTCCCTCCCAGGGTGCCCAGCCCAGTGTGGGAAAGGACGGCCTGAGATATCCGCCGCCCAAGTCCTGGGGTCTCTGCCCAGGGGTCAAACTCCCTCAAGGGCTCTGTGCGTCACCCGGGACACAGTGACTGTCCCTCCCCGGCCCCTCCCGGCACCCCGGCCCTCACACCTGTCGGGCCGGCGGCTACTGCACGAGCCGGTAGGTGATGTACCTGCCCGCCGTCTCACTGGGCCGGATGATCTTCACCACCTGCAAGGCAGGAGAGGCCATGAGGGGAGGGTGGGAGGGGCAGCCGGGCCCTGTCCTGCCCCACCCGAGGGGGCAGCTCTCACCTGCCCTCGCTTTATCCCGAAGTAGCGGGCCACGGGGTCTCCCGCCTGGATCCTGGGCAGCTGGTTCTCGCGGAGTTTACTGGGAAGCTCGGTCAGGGAAAAAGCCAACCTGGGCTACGTCAAGGGAGGCCAAGAGGGCAGAGGAGAAGGCAGAGAGGGGAGAAGGGGTGCAGAGGGACATGGATGGAGAGGAGAGGTGCGGAGAGGGGAGAGAAGAGCGAGGGGCAGCAGCGAAGGACGCCGGGAAGGATACTAACGAGCCAGCAGCTCCGTCACCTCCTCCTTGGTCATCACCACGTGCTCTGGCACCAGCTGCCGAGAGCAGAGCTGCAGTCGGCACACGGCCGGGGCCTGCCCTCCCAGGGGGGCCCCGCCTCAGGGGGGAGCGGGGGCAGGCGGTCCCGGCACTCCTGCTTTCCTGGCACGGACCACCCCCTCCAGCGCTTGCTCAGGGCATCGGCAAAGGACCCGGCCCCCAACTCCACATGGACCGCGCTCCCAGGAGATGCAGGCTCTGCAGGCCGGGGTGGGCTGGGCACCTACATTCCTAGCAAGCCTGTGCAGAGAGGCTGTGGGTGGGGCTGGGGTCCCCCGACCCCCATCCCTCCCAGCCCCCGGCCCCCACCTCGTGCTCCGTGATGTTGATGAGCAGCTCCTGCTGCAGGAACTGCTCCAGGACATACTTGGGGGCCATGTCGACCAGGGACTGCAAGAGAGACGCCGACCTTGAGCAGGGCCCAGACGTGTCTCTCGCGTCCCCTCCCCAGCGACACCTCGGCCCTCGCCCGCACCAGCACGTCGGCTGTGTTCAGTTCTCCCCGACGGGCAGGTGAGGAACACCAGAACCCCGGCAGGGACCGTGCTGGGACGGAAGGGGCACGACTCTGCCCCCACACAGGGCCTGCCTGTGACGCCCGCACCCTGGTGGGGAGGCCTCAGGCTCGCGCAGCGTCCATGCTGCAGGGCTGCCCTGCCTGAGCCCATGGTGGACACTGGGAGCCAGGGACAGGGGGCGGGGGTGCCCTGGGAGAAACAGCCTCACAAGGAATCCCGCAGCAGGGAGGGGTGCCGAACAGGAAGGGGCTGGGGCTGTCGCGACCACCTGGCTGCTCCCTGGGTGGGCGGCACGAGGCCTGGCGGCCCACCTGCTTGGCGGAGGGCGTCATGCCCTGCTGCACCACGATGAGGGCCCGCGTGATGTTCTCCTCCTGCATGCGCTGGCAGTACACCTTGATGGTCTTGATGCCGACCTTCGGCTCCTCTGCGGATGGAGCAAGTGCTGCCTCAGTGCACCCCCAGCACCCACCCACTGCCCAGCGTCGTGGCCCCTTCCTCACAGCTGCCCCTTCCCGCTTCACAGCCTCCGTTTCCCTGAGCAGCTGCTTCCCCAGACTTGGGGGAACGGGGAGGAACCTGCAGCCCACCTGGACTGAGCACACCTCCTCTAGAGATGAGGACTGGGCATCTTGGGGTTCAGTCATGGGCCCCAAGTGGTTCTGGGCTTTGGGAACCACCAGCGGAAATGGCTGGGAGCACACGCACAGTGCAGCGGGGGTGTGAGGGAAGCAGTGGCTGACCCTGCGAGGGCTGGTCCGGCAGGAACCCCCCACCCGGGACGTCGGGCCTGGGGCTCACAGTGGCACACAGGGCCCGGGGCTCGGTCACTGAGGCCTGACGGACCTGACGGTCTCCAGAGGGTCGGGGCCTGGGCACCCACCAGCCACGAGGCTCAGGGCAGACTCCCGGCCAGGCCGTGGGCGTGCAGGTGCTTCTGCTCGGTGACAACGTACCCGTCAGACCCTCCCACCAGCAGGGCAGGAACCTGAGTCCCGCTGTCCATCAGGCTGAGAGGAGCAGGGACGCCCCCACTGTCACCCCTGAAGCAAGAGGCGGAGCCCAGACCCCTGTCCCCAAGTCCAGCAGGGGCCTTACATGGGAGGGGTGCGGCCCCCTGGGGCTGCTCCAGCACCACTGCTGCTCACCCACTCAACTCCAGTGCTGAACTGGGCCCCCAAAGTGCTCCCAAAGTAGCAGGGCCCCTGACCTTGGAGGGTTAGAGCCAGGCTGGGGGAAGCCGACTGCGGGCAGTGTCGGCACAGTGGGCACCAAGACACAGCAACGTGGGGGTCCCAGGACGCAACTCAGGGCTCTGTGGGGCTCCTGGAAACGGAGGTGCTCGAGCTCGGTTCTAGGGATGAGGGTGGCAGCTGAGCAGGTGGAGCCAAAGGAGAGGGTGTGGCAGTGGGTGGTGGAGGGTGCAGGAGGGAGACTGGGGGGACGGGGCAGGAGGCGGAGCCAAACCTGAGGTCGGAGGGTGGGGATGGGATGGGAGGGACAGGGTGCGGCCTCAGGGATGACACGGGCAGGTTGAGGAAGAGAGAAGGGGACCGAGCAGAGGAACTTGGAGGCACCACTGTCAGGGGTGAGAGGTCAGCAGACATGCGCCCAGGCAGCCCCTGCAGGGCCTCACCCGGGAAGAAGACGAACATCTGGTCGGTGGGGTCGTCGTTGTGGGCCACCAGCACGGTGAGATCTGTGCGCCGTGGCCGCCCTTCACTGGGCTTGTCCCCAAACTGGGCTTTGAACTCCTCCAGCGTCTGGTCCAGCTCGTCCTGGGTCACCAGATAACCACGGTCGTGGCACAGCTGCCGAGAGAGACACAGCCAGGTGACCCCGGGGTGCAGACAGCAGGAGCCCAGGCCGGGCAGACATGCCCTTGGGGGGATGGGGGTCCCCGTAATTTACTTGCTCGTGGAGTCATGCAGCCGAGTAACAACAGCAGTGGCTGAGCACTGGGGCCATGTGCTGAGCTGCTGTCACCCTGTAATCCCACAGCCATCACGGGAGGGGACCAGGGGGCCCCCAGGGCTCAAAGAGGCAACAGGCCTTAACCAGGACCACGGGACTCATGGGACCCCCACCAGGATGGAGCCGACAGCTGAACCCAACGTCAGGGAACAAAATGGTCGTGACACCAGCTGAGAGTCAACAGGGCCCGAGAGAAAGGCAGCGGCAGGAGGGGACTCAGGAAAGAACCCAGCTGTGGGGGCTTCCCAGGGGACGGGGGAGTTGGCATGTCACAAGGTAATCTCTCTACTGAGATTCTCTCCATGCCACTCTCATATACCATATTTACTGAAGCAAATTTCTCATATTTACTCAAGTAAATTTCCAAATGATAGAAAGTGGAAAGACCTCACTATAGTAACTGGGACAGATAACTCACACCCTTCAAGTAGCATATTAGAAGATTATACTAAAGGAGACGCTAAACATTTAAAAGAAAGCAGAAAGGCCCTCTCAACCTTCTTAAATATAGATAACATGTAATCACCTGGTCTTCTATAAAAACAGAATGGGCTGCAGCTGTTACTTTAATCATAGAGAAGTCATAAATAATGTAGCAAGGCCGAATACAGTCCTAATCAAATGTATGTTTATCAATATGATATAATAGCTAAACTAATTGTAGAAAAAAATAAAATACATTAGCAAGTTAGAGACAAGTGACAATAATCTCTTTTCTAATTCTTACATTGCTATTACATAAATCATAGATTTATTAGTAAAAATATTATCAGGAGAATTTTATAGGCATTCAAGGCTAAGTCTCTGATAACATGGACACCTTCCTTTGATCTTGAACCCTTTGTGGGCTGAGACGCTTCACTTTGTAAGACATTCATGTTCATGAAGCATCATTTAATGTGACAATAGAATGAGATAATTAAAGTTACTCTCAATCAAGTGCTATAAGTTCTCTGTAACTGAGACACGGGGGAGCTCACTGATCTCACACCCAGCTGCGTCGGGAGGAACAGGGGCTCCCAGGCTTGGTGACGTATCAATTAATTTTCACATTGTAAACTAGTTCCTTTTACCTTAAGTGCTCCTTCAATAACAACGTGTTAAAGGTGAATCCTTGTTTTGGGTGCTCTTTACTTTCAAATCATTGTCTGTCCCTAGACTCTGATTTGGGTGGAGGTTACTTGATGAAGCCGAAACCCACGGAACCCCGACCTGATGAGGCTCAGGCCTTTTCTAAGGGAGAGCACAGGTCTGAGGAGTAAAGAGACGAACCCAGGCACTCCCCCCAGGACGGAGGCCGAGCAGCTGAACCCAGCCTCGCAACCACCTTGCAAGACAACACCAAAGGCAGGGACCACACAGGGGTGACACCGGCTGGGAGTCCACAGGGCCCAGGAGAAAGGCAGCGAGGGGACCCAGGAGAGAACCCGGCCGCGGGCCAGGAGGAGACCCGGCTGTCACCTTCCCCGTCCCCATCCTGCCCCTTCCTAGGCCCCCCCAGCCCCCCCAGCAGCCCCGATTCCCGGGGCGAGGACAGAGAACTCCGCCGGAACCAGGCCCCGGCCAGCCCCGTGTGTCACCTTCGCCAGGCCCGAGACTCCAACGCCTCACTGCCCCCTTCTCAGGCCCGGCCGACCGCTGCTCCCCTCACAACAGGGACCACCCGCTCGTCGCCCCCTCGCCCTTCCGCTCTCCCCCGGTCCCCGCCCACTCCCCCACGCTTCTCACCCGCCCCCGGGACCCTCCGAATCTCCCCACGCGGCCGGCGCGCTCCCGCCGCCGTCCTCCTCACCTGCATGATGGTCTTGCGGATCTTCCAGAGCCGGTACGTCTCCTCCTCGTCGTCCATGGCCGACTCGCTTCTCGCCGCCGCTCCGACTCACTGCGCCTGCGCCAAGCTCCGGTCAGGCCCCCTTATCCTGTCCCGTGCAGGGCTGGGCTCAGGGAACGCCGGAACACAGCCGCCTCCAAGTCAGGCAGCGACACGGACAGCCCGAGGGGTTCCGCGGGCGGCGGTTGGCTGCGCGAGAGCAGTGCGAACGGCCCTCCACCCGCTGCTCGGCAGTTCTCGCGTGGCTTTGGCTGCAAGGGCCCCCGGAAGTTGTAGTTTCCGCTCAACGCCAAAGCTCCAGGCTGCAGCTTAGAATCCCGGAAGACAGAGGCGAGATGCGGGGGAGGAAACTGGGTCCCTCACGGGGTCGGGATCTGCCCAGCGCCTAAGGATGGTCGGGCTGCCCAGGAGACGCTCCATAAACACATATGCATCAAACTCGCGGGGACTGGTTCTGTCTGCACGCTGCCCCTGAGCCTCCGTTTCTCCATCTGTACAATGGGATTTAGTGTCCCGATTTTAGGTCTACAGGGATCCTCGGGCCTGGGAGGGGCTTGGCACCGTGCCTAGTGCTTACTAAGTGCTCCTACCTCTGTCTTCAGCTTCACTGACCCCTGACCCCCAACCCAGCCCTGGCTGCCCCATGGCCCCCCAGACTCACTGTGTCTTTGTGAACCACTCGCCCAGCCCAGCGTTTTCAGCAAATCGTAACTGCTCATTCAGTCATTCAGTTAATTATTTACCAGGCATCCACAGGGACAGCAAACTCAACAGAACAAGAGCCCCTTGCGTTGCAGAAGACAGAAGACTGAGGGCGACATACACCGCATCTCCCTGTAACTCCTCGGAAGCACGCTGAGCTTTGACTTCTCTTGTGTTGAGAAAAGAATACACGCTCAGATATTTCCCCGAGATGTGCACGCAAGGCCCTGGCACTCGGCCACCTTTGCCCCCAGCCCTGTGTGTCTAGAGAGGGGTTGCCGTAGGTGCTGGCACACTCGGGTGACCCTGTGCCATGTCACTGTCTGCAGCAAGGTCACGGCAGCCCTCTGAGTTCCCTAATAAAGGCCTGAGGACCGGCCACCAAGCGTCCAGTGCCTCTTTCTTCTGGATCTCAACAGGCCCCGTTGTGGGGTGCTTGGGGGCAGTCCCGGCTGGGTCTCCCCTTATTTCTTCGTTCCCACAAGGCAACGCAGAGCGGTAAACATAAGTCAATGATGAGGCACCATACAAGGTGACGAGGCTGAGGAAAGAGAAGCAAGGCAGGGTTGGGGAGCTTGGGGGGCTGCGGAGCAAGTGGGGCCCTAGGGAAGGCACTGAAGAAAGGTTTAAGCAAACACTTGATGCAGGCGCAGGTAGGTGCCACGTGGCGTCTCAGGGGACAGTGTTGGGCAGGGGCTGGCCTGGCTGGGGTGCTGGCGGCAGGAAGGTGGGCACAGGAGAGCAGGCAAGGAGCCGGGGGGACGGGAGGTCAGTGGGGCAAGGAGGCCAGAGCCGGTGAGGCCTGGCATCCGGGTGAGAAGCGTGGGTTCTGTTCGGCCACTGCACGCTTGGCACTGCTGTTTTGGGGACAGGCTGGGAGCCAGGGCGAGGGTGGGGAAGGGCGACTGGCCAGACGTGGGGGTGGGTCCAGGTAGAGACGGGGTGAGCTATGAGCTGTGGCGGATTCCAGGTGCCTTCTGGTGCCTTCCTAGAGGATGGAGACTGCCCCAGAGGGAGGTGGGAGGACATGGGAGGGGTCGATGGGGAAGAGGCTCCTGGGCAGCTGAGGTTGAGGTTCCCGTGGGACCCTGGGGGAGACATGGAGGGGTTGAGGGGGTGCCTGTGGAGTTCAGGGTGCAGGGCGTGCTGGAGGTTAGGCCAGCAGACCACAACTGGGGGCGCCTGGGCCCCCGGAGGAACTTCAGGGACATCTGGAGACATATGTGGCTGTCACGGCTGGGGGGGGGGGGTGCGGCTGGCCCGGGTGGGTCAGCACCCTACAGATCCCGGGACACCTTGACATCAGCAGAAGGCCCTGGGCGGTGGCAGGAGGCAGAGCAGCAGCCCAGCCCTGGCTGTATGGCACAGGCCATGTTTCGCAACCTCTCTGTGCCCGGTGCTCCCGCATGGCAAAGTCGGGACCAAAGGCACCCGCTTATGTGTGGTAACTTGGGCCGTGGGTAACTGCACTGGGTCCTGAGGACACCGCGTGACAAAACGCTCCCTAAGGAGGATGGAGGAGGAGGCAGCCAGGTGGCCCCGAGGGCAGGGGAGGGGCAGGGAGGCAGCCAAGCCGACTTGGTTTGTCCTTGAAGGGGCGGGTGTGTGGGGGGAGCAGTTGGAGCCTCCGACCTAGATCCAGGATCCCCGCGGGGCAGGAGGGAGGGATGAAGGA
>PVKY010010572.1:0-12541 GCA_004027775.1 Bradypus variegatus
ACTGCTATACAATCGTCTTCAAGAGTCAAGGCCACTGGGCTGGAGCCCAACAATTTCAGGAATTTGCCTCTAACCACTCCAACACACGAAAACCTAAAAAAGTGCCATCTATATAGTGCACAAGAGTGTCCACCAGTGACCCCTCGAGTCCACCCAAAATCCCCTAGCCACTGAAGCCCTACCCTGTTTCATTTCACATACCCCCACCCCACCCCTCCCCCTGGTCTATTTATTTTAATGAGCTGTCACTCTAAACTGCTTTCACACTTTCATAAATGTGATAAAATGATTTTGGGGAAAGTCACAACTGTAGGGCCACTTGAATTAAGTCATGAAGTCAATTTAGATAGAGACAGACATTAACTGGGGGCAAAAAGAAGAATCACTGAAAAAGGCTCAAGAAAAAGTTATGATGGCAAGCCCCAGGAGTTCTATTTAATCCATAAGGAGGGTGATAAACTGAACAGGTCACAAACTGTCTTTCCCTGCCCCATACACCAAGACTTTCCTCACCCACTGGTGAACTCATCTTCATCAGACTCTCCTGCCTTTCTTGCCCTTGGAAGGACCAAACATATTTTCTTGACTTGGGTTTTCAATGCTATAGCTCAGTCAATTTTAGCTCTGGAAATCTCTAAGAACACACATATCGATAAGACCTTTCTCTTCTCCTTGATCTTCTAACTTTTGCCACAAAACCTAAGAAAAGTCCTTTTCACTCGGTGCTAACAAACCTCTGTCAATTCAAATGAGCGCCATAAATCCTGATGTTCAACTGTCATTTAAAAGAAAACCACAACAAGGCTACCAAATCTGGAAGACCTTTGAAAGCACCAGGAATTACCTTCTGAATTTCCTCATCCTCTTCTAATCTAACCTTCTCAAAGTTTAATTCAAAATTTAAAAAATCTTCTTGAACTCTATTCTTGTTTGATTCATAGTACAAATCCATATTTATTTACAATTCCAAAATCCAACAAGCTCTTAAAACTGGAAGGCTATAAAACTCATTTCATGGCAAAACATGACCTGACCTGAACTCTGATAATCAAACTTGACCCGAACTGACAAGAGGCTACTTATAGTCTGACTTTATTCCATTTAGCATGAACAATGCATCTATTTCACTGTTAATATGCTTGATTATGGGAACTGGCCTGAACCCCACTGAGAGTATTATACAATATAAGGCATACGTACCATATTACCTTTCTAAATCTGAAAGACTATGAATGCCAAAGTCCCAGGATTTCAGATAACTGGTCATAGACCTGTAATCCCAACTGTATCAATTTCTGCAAGTTTTCATCCCAAATATTCACTGACATAAACAGGGTTTAGTTTTGTTTTGTTGGGAGGGGGAAGGGGGGAGTGCTTGCTTGAGGACCTAAGCCAAACTATTTCCATAAATAAATGCATTCCTTATCTTAAATAAAGGATTTAGAAATGAATTGTTGGAACACCACCTGTTTGTGAGTTAAGAACTTCCTACATAAGCTCTGAAAACCCAGGGTGCCAGCAACAGGAATCTGGTCTGCAAGCAGTAGTGTGACAATTCCTTCACATAAAGATTTTCCAAAGTAATCCCTTACCCCTTAGCTCCAATTACCAATCAACCGTAACTGCACTTTTAACTCTCATTTTATTACTGTTCAAAATTTGCTGCACTGATTTAACCTGAAGAGCTTTCTCTAATAATTTCCAGTTATCACAGTCCTTAGACATTTTTGAACAAAACCCACATAATCAAAACATTATTCCTGATACTAATACTTTAAAGAGTGAGCTATTTTAGTAAATTCTTGGGGGTTAAAATATGAATTGCAATCAGGAATAAAGAAAATATATAATATTCACTAAACTTTTATTATTTTGTCACGCACAGCGGCATGACATGTCACAGTCTCTAACAAAACAAACTATCAAAAAGTTTTCAAATATTATACCAAATAAAAGTTTCAAAATTAGAGGTTAATTTCTTTGGGCACCTAAGTAACCAGAGTCAAAACCACCAGTAAAAACAGGGAGGGGGAGGACAGCTGTCCCATTACATCATAGTTTAAAACATCTGAGAGCGCTCTCCAAATAACCCCTAAGAAAATCCAGCTTGAAAAATCATCCCTCTCAAGCTTGAACAATTTGAGATTAAATAAAAGGTTAAAAGAGCCTCCCGCCTCAAGTCACATGTCCGTACCATATGAAAAATAAAACCATAACCGATGCATCTACCTCCCACATCCCTGACAGCAACGGAAAGGTCACAATTAAGTGAAACCTCGCCGCAGTCTGTGCAGTCTGAAGGAGGGAGGGAAAGAAAAGAGAAGAGGGAAATCTCGGCGCCTCAACGGCAGGCAAGCGCCGCTATGGAAAAGCCACTCCCGCCTAGCTGACATCTTATCCTCATCCAATAGATAATGCCGAATCCAAGATACAGGGCATTTCCCTATAGAAAGGGGGGGCCCAACAAAAAAGAAGGAAAGAAAGAAAAAGAAGAGAACCAAAAACATCAAGGGTGTAAGGTGCAGCTCGTGAAGTGCTCGGGGCTGTCCACGAGGCACAATTCTATTTCCGCCTGAAAAAGCGCGGCTGGATGGTCTCCACGGGCAGCTAGCTCGCCGGGTCCCTGGTAGAGACGCTGGCCTCGCGGCGCCCCTCGCCCTCTCCCCGACGCCTGCCGTCGAGGCGCCTCGCGGCCCCCGCCGGGCACCTACCGCAGTGGCGCCGGCACCCGCCGACACGATGGGCGGCAGTTTCTCGCGCTCAGGCTCCTTCCCTCTTTTCTCCTCCGGCGCAGCCGTCGCCACCGCCGGCGCCGCGGCGGGCGAGGGCACTCGACCCGCCTCACTCATGTCGGGCCGGGTGGCGGGAGTGTGAGGCGGCGGTGGCCGCCAGGCTGCTGCTGGGGTTGCCGCTGCTGCCGCCGCGGCCGCGAGAGGGCTCTGGCCGCCGCTTTCAACCGCCGCCGCCGCCCCGCCCCCGTCCCCGTCCGCTCGGCGGCCCCGCGCGCGCGCCCGACTACCGCGTCCCCACCTCTCCTTCCCGCCGCCTCCGCGTGCGCCCGGCCTGACGAAGCGACTGTAGGCACCTCCCGCTCGCCCGTACCGCCGCCTCGCTTGCCCCGCCCCCGCTTCACCGATCGCGGGGTCTAGGGCCCTGGCCGCAGCCAGCCGCCCCACCGACGCTGCGGGCCGGGGGAGGAGGCGCCGCGGCCGACGCTGGGCGGCCATGTTGTTTGCAGGGTGTCGCCTGCGATGACGAGAAGGGGACCCTCGCTCGGGGTTCTGCCTCGCGGCACAAAGCGAGGCCGGGAGAGGGTCGGGCGGGAATAGAGAGTGCCCAGACGCTGCCTGTACGGCTCGGCGGGCGCAGCAGCCGCTGCTTCACGGGACGACCCTGGCCTGGGTGGGGCGGCTGGAACCTTGGGCGAGCGCCCTGCGCCCAAGAATCCTCGCTGGCGGCCTTTCTCCTCAGGGCCCATTGAGCCGTCGGGCCTCGGAGCCGCTGCTTGCCCCTGCCCTGCCTGCCCGCCTGCCACCTCCCAGGAGAGGCGGCGGAGAGCCTGGCATCTGCCGAAGGCAGCCTTTCTTTGCCGAGCGACACTTGCTTGATGCTCTGATAGCCAGCCTCCACCTAGAGGGGAAAGGCCTGGGGATGGGGGTGGGGGGAGACATGGGCTTCACGTTCCCCACCCCAGGGCAGGACGGCCAGGCCACACTTGCCATTCCACGTGCCTTTCCCCATTCTTGACTGCCAAATCCGCCTCTCCCTTCCTGTCCCACGCGCCTAGATCTTGCTTTCTGCTTGCATCCCTTTGCTGCCTTATTTCTGTTCATTTGTCCTTTCCTGCTGTAAGTTACAGAAGGACATTCCCAAACGCTGCTGCATAATCCTTAATATCAGATCATTATAAAATATGGGTAAGAACTCCTAACGCTGAAGAGGAAAGCGTGTAATCATGATACTGAAACAATCCCACCACCGAGACACACAATTTCCTTTCTTATCGCCACCTCCTTTTTCCTTTTCTCAGTCGACTGGAATGGTGAGACACCTGATCTAAGAAGGGAGAAAGTAAGTGTGCTGTATCACTGATTAAAAATAGGGAATTTCTCAACATTCAGGGTCTTCTTAGGTTGTGGCTTTGTCATTTTATTATAGATTGAATTTCCAGATCAAAGATTTGCTGATTCAAATATAAGAACCAATGTCTCAGAAACAATCCCGAAGATGGCTTTTGGATCATCTTTCGTTTACATAATTTAGTGTATTCCTTATCATTAGCTTAACTAACTACTAGTCATAGCATCTGGTAGTAGCTGAAATGAGGGTGTGTGTTTTTCAAACCCAGAATTTGTAAGCAAGCAATGAATAATTATGAATAAATAATTAGTATTTAAGATTGCCTTGTAAATTATAAATTCTGGCTTTCATTTATATAAAGCTTTTCTAGTTTTAATATAGTTGCTGTCACCACCTATTTAAATGTTAATTTTAAGAAAGGTATGGAGTAAGTGCCATATAGTCAGCAAAAAAGTATTTTCGTGCTAATTAGCCTTGCAGGGAAATGATGTATACGGACATTGCATTGAAGCATCATTCTTCCTCTTTCCATATTTCTTTTTCAGGATTTTTTTTCCTTCTTAAGCCTCTGAGATCCTCATCCATAAAGAGGAACATAAAATTATTTCCCACCTTTAGCAGGTCAGCAATAACACTTCAAATGTTGTTTTAGAAACTGAAATCTTTATTTTAACTAAATTCAATCTATTCTGTGATCTTAAATCTAGGTTGATAGAACAAATACTAGGGAAAAAAGTATTCTCTTTCCTATTTTTTCAACTAGATTTAGTAATGTACTGTAAAAATGCCTGGATGAGAAACAACTTGAATTACATGCCTTATGCTTTCTCTTTTCATGTGTGAGACCAAATAAAAGTGTCTGTACATGTAGTCACATTCAGTAGAACAAAATGCTTAAATATTGGCAAAACAAGGCAAGTCAAAAATTTTAATTTCTGCTACTGCATCAGCATAGATAATAACCCAGTAGCCTCCATGCCCCCTCACTCCTCAGATTCATCTTTTAATGCCCCTTAAAGCCTGGAGTAGTTGTTTAATAAATGTTTATGGCGGGAATAGATGAACAATTTCTTTTGAGTTCCTGGAGTTCCTATAGTTGTATACTATTTAGGATGGTTTAAACCCTTAGTAGATTTGGTCACAGTAAGGGACTACTGCTAAAGACCTGCTCAGCAACTTCCTGTTGCCTGACATCCTCATGAAACATTTTATACTAGAAATACAATCACCCTTCATTAAGGTGGCAATCCAAGTAAAGCATCTTTGATTAATAATTTCTGTTGCCTTTAGAAGTTTTTGAGGACAGATAAAGAGGACCCATCTTTTGCACAACTCCTGGCCCATGGAAGCTCAACAAATATTGTTGAAAGGATGAATGTTAAATGTTTCACAGAGTCTACTTTTTAGGGCCTGCAAATGTTACAATAGTACAATCATGCTTTGATCATGAAAGCAGCAGAGAGTACATTGGGGAAAGATTTTAGTTAAGTCCCATGTTATTTAAATACATCTGGTATTGGAGTTTATTTTAAAAGGGCAGATAAATGTGAAGTTGGGATTCCCAGCATCATTATTTAGGCAGCGGCATTAGTACTAATGGGATGCACTCAGATGGCAAGTCTATTCCAAAAACAAAGGAGGTATTTTAAACCTTCCTGGGACTACTCTATTTCTATTATAGTTTTCCTTCATAGGAAGCTAAAGTGCTAAGCTGCTTCATCAGCCACAGGATAAAGACATTCTGTGATATGGGGCTTGCCAACATGAGGACACCTACTAGAATGTCAAAGAGTTCCTGGTTTTGGGTTTTTTGCTAATGCATTCCGGTCATAATGGACCATTCTTTCTTCTCTCTGACCCTTCTTTTCACAGTGGGAGAGTTTTGCTTAGTCATAGGATGCTAAATGGCACTAAAACATGTACTTCCTAAAAAAATGCTATCAATATAAAAGTATTAATACATTGGTAAAGAAGTCAATGGTTAAAGTCAAGAAGTTGCATGACTACCTCGATACTTGTATGCTTGTATAATTTGTACTGATTATGAACCTCTTTTGGAAATCCATTTCTGAGGACAAATCTGAATTCTAAGTCAAGGCCTATTAGATTCTTTTGTCCTTTGCTGCTACTGAGAACCTTGTCTAAAAGCTAAGTTGAATGTCAGTGCCCTTGGCTATCTCCCACTGTAGATGTCCTGCCACCACAAGTTTTACTGAAGGCCTTCCTGACCAACCTTTTCTGCTTGATAAAAATCAATAAATCAATCACCAATTAGCCAACATTATGATCACATACTATTCAGCAGGCAACATACTGGACCTGGTGTTTGGATATAAGAATTAACTAAACTATTCCCAAGAAGTTTACAGTTTAGTACAATGATCTTCAATTTTTTGTGTGCAGCAGGCTCACTTGGGTAGCTTATTAAAATGCAGATTTTTATACTTCACCCAGAGATCAGGGTGGTCACATTGCAAAATTATCAGTTGGAAATGGGAAGAAGGTGGGCCTTCAAATCGTTTTTGTGAATGGTGCTCCTGGAATGTAAGTGTACCGCTTGTGTGGCTGTAGTGTCTGAGCACTATAGTCAGTATTTTGGCATCCTCCCAAGCAAAGTCCATTTCCCCTTCTTTTGGTAAATATACCTGTCCCCCCTACCCACTGTGATGTAGTAAAAGGTGTTGCATTGCCTGATTGTGGAGGTGGGCACATGGCTTATGGTTGATCAGTGCAATCCCATCTGTGAATCTCAGTGATTGATGCAGAAATGGGCACATGACCTAATTCGGGTTAACAACAGGTGAAAAAGCATTTTCTGGGAACTTTTAAGGAAGTCCTTATACAGGGAACTTCCAGGAACAACCTCCTCTCTCTTTCAAGATGTGGTGGAGGAAGCGAACACCAGGGAACTAGGGAAAGGCTCTTCAGAATGAAGTTGAAGCTATGCAGGGTGAGGAGGAAGGAGAAAAAGAAACCAGATCTTCCATGACATTGCTAAGCCACTGCAATCCTTGGATTCATTAACTCCTCTTTTAAGAAAAAATTTATGTTGGTGTCTTTGTTACTTACAATATGAAAATAAAAATATAGCTGGTGTGGTAACATTGGGAAGAGTCCAATAACCCTTACTTTTAATAAGTTACTCCCGGTAATTTTGAAGTAGATGGCAAGGGTTCTAGTCTACTATCTTGGGGCAGATATTGTTTTCAGAGTAGGGGTGCTTGCCTCAAACTTACTTTGAAAACCTTAAAGGAAAAATAAGCAGGTTAATAAAAGAAGAGATTAAATTATATTTAATGAGTTGTATTTTGAAGGTTTGAGTCATTTGTCCATATTACATCTGCCAAAGATAAATACTCTGGAAGCTTAAAATCATATATTTTCTGCTTTGCCATCATACGAAATTAATTGCAGCCACAATGACACCAATTTGTACATTTAATGAAGTGGGAAAAAATGGGTTTTAACTAATCATTACTTAGTGAAAAATGAACTGTCACCTCAAATAGTCAATAAATCAGAAAATTTAAACAAAGCAAACAGTTCCTTTACTCGTCATAAAAGTAAAAAATGCTGCATAAAATTGATACACACCATTATTGTCATTTGCCCGTCCAGATATCAGCTATATTCTGTTGATGAAATACTAAAATGTAATGAATGCCAGTTAAAATGGACAAAAGAAAAACTATATTATTTATTAACTCATATCTTAGAGGATTAGATATAAAAAGATTTCAGTAAATAACCACTGATTAATATTCTTTTTACTTGAAGTTGCTTGCTATGTCTGTAACATTTTATTTTCCTAAAAGGATACTGTTTTCTAAAGAAAAGACATAAAGGAAAAATGGACCAAAACAATCTGAAAAGCGTTCCTTAAAACATCCAATAAGTACTTTTAAAGATCTTGTGGTAGTTTGGAGCTGTTATATCCCCTACAAAAGGCCATGTTCTTTTAATCCTTCCCTGTGGGGGCAGACTTATTGTCTGGGTGGGACCTTTTGATTAGGTTGTTTCAATTGAGATGTGACCTAGCCCATTCAAGGTAGGTCTTATTCCTTTACTGAAGTCCTTTGTGAGAGGATAAAAGGCAGAGACATTTGGAGAGAGTTTAGAGAGAGAAACACCCCAGAGATGCTAAGAGAGAACCCACAGAGGCTGAGAGAGAAAGCAACTGGAATCAGAAGCTGAAAGAAATGAAATCTGGGAGTGCAGGACCAGCAGACACAGCTATGTGCCTTGCTATCCATCAGAGGAATCCTAGATGCCAGCAGGCTTTCTTCAGAGAAGGTATTCTCTTGTTGATGCCTTAATTTGGATGTTTTCACAGCCTTAGAACTGTAACTTGTAACTTAATAAAACTCCATTGTTAAAATCCAACCCATTTCTGGTATATTGCATTCCAGCAGCTTTAGCAAACTGAAACAGACCTCCATTCATGAAGTAAAATGATCTTAATGGTTCCAAAAAATCCTGTCTATGCCATGGGTCTAAAATCTTTCTGGATGGTAACAGAAGTCTCTAAATGACTGATTGCTTGAGGTAGAAATTCCACTGGTCAGTGTAGTAGGCAGACTTTGTAAAATGGTCCCCAAAGATGTCCCACCCTAATACCTGGAACCTGTGAATGTGAATTCCCATGATTGTGTTATGCTATATAGCATGGTTGACTTTAAGATAGGGAGATAATGTGGGTGGGCCTGATCTAATCATATGGGTCCTTAAAAGCGGAGTGCTTTCTCTGGCTGGTAGTAGAAAAAGTCAGAGATTTGAAGTATGAGAAGGACTTGATCCATCATGACTGGCTTTGTTGATGAAGGGGGCCAGATGAAAAGGAATGCAAGCAGCCTTAAAGAGCTGAGAGGTAAGTCCCTGCTTGATAGCAAACAAGGAAAAGGGGCCTCAGTCCTACAACTGTGAGTTTACAACTGCAAAGTTCTGATTCTTTCCAGAGCTTCCAGGTAAGAGCCCAGCTGGCCAACACTTTGACTTCAGCCTTGTGAAACCCTAAGCAGAAAACCCAGCCACATCTGCCTGGGTGTCTCATCTACAGAATTATGTGATAATAAATGGGTGTTTTTTTTAAGCTGCTATGTTTGTGGTAGTTTTTACTACCAGAAGCTGCAATAGAAAACTAATACAATCAAGAAAATTGTGAACAGGATAATCGAGCTCAGAGAGCTGCCAGTCCACTGGTTCCCTAGACACAGAGGCTCCTAGACACAGGAAACTGAAACCACAAGCTATTTCAAAACTTTAAAAAAGCCTAAATTAATACATTTATTCATAAATAATAAATCATCAAATTTCTTTGTTTTTCACCCCCACCAGAACCTAAGCACCACTTTGGCAGAGCATTGTCTTTTGTTTACCACTGTATCCTCAATGCTAAGAACAGAACCTGAGACCCAGTAGGCACTTAATAAAGTTATCGAATAAAATAAATTATTTGTGCTGTAATTATATCAAATCAATATTGCAGCAACAATTATTCAACTTCTAGGAATTACTTTTGTTTTTAATTAATTAGAAAGAAAATGCAGTTAGGTTGGCCAAAGCATTCAAAACAAAGGCTTCATAAGCAGGGGAGATAATGAAAAGGATATTAGTTATTAATTTGTCCAAAAAATACATTACTTTTATCTACCCCCCTAAAAGTACAGATTGGGAACTAAAGCCTGGTTAAGTTTTGTAACTGTAAGCTAAATTATGGCACTGACTCTAAATTTTTATGATAGAAAATTTTTAATCAAATGAGTCTATCCAAGTTTAATATTGATAAATGCTACTACTAAATCAGCTGACTAAAGATAAAATGAAAATAGAGACTAAAGTAAGCAGGCTTCAGAGTCACAGTTACTAGAGCATGAACTCAATTTCATTCAGTTTGGTTAAAATTGCTATGCCTCAGAAATAAATCCACAGAAACTTCTTAGACTGACAGCTGTACCTGTTTTGTATTTTCTCATTACTCAGCCTGAAAATGCTTATTCCCTTCCCCCTCAGTTTTTTCCTCAGATGAAACAATGCTTAAATATACCCTGGTGTTAATGTAGGAAATTGAGCATTTTGAAAGTGTGAGAAGATATAGAACTAATTTGTTCAGACAACTGATTATATCTGAGCGGACAAAAGAACATCTCCAATCCTGTTAGTCCATAGATTCTTTTCCCCAGGTTGGGGTATTATTCCCTGGACTCCTTGGCACTCTAGGAGTTGGTGTAAATCACCTGGCTTCTGTTTCATGAGTCTTCGAAGTGTTCTTTTGACATTTGTTGAATGTTTCCTCAAAATTAAATACAGAATTGATTAAAATACATGGCAAAAAATACAAATGAGATCTGAAAACAAGATACTCATATTTTTTTAAAACACTGTTCCTCTTATTCATCCGTAACTGCACCTGTTTATAGTAACCTTGATTACATTGCCCTCTCGTGGTGTATGAGGGCATAACATACAATAAGCATTTCCTTTTAGGTGGTCTTTCTGTTTTTTGGGGGGGTGGCACTCACAACATCCCAGGCATTTTATTGTCATTTGCCTTTTGCATGTTTAAAACCTCCATATAAGGTAAGTATTTTTATTGTTTTCCCCATTTTACAGATGAGGAACCTGAGGCTCAAAGATGTCAATTAACTTTTTTGCAGGGGAGCCAGGATCCATTAGGTGGTCTTTCATTCAACATTTATTGAGCATCTGTTGTATGCTGAGCACTGAGGTAGGCTCCAGGGATAGTAAGATTATTAAGGCACAGTTCCTATGCTTATTGAGTTCTCAGTGTAGCAGTAGAGGCATCTTACCATAGCACAGTGTGAGCAGGAACTATGGTAAAAATATGTATAGAGAGCTCTGAGTACACAGAGGAGAGTCATCAATTCTTCCTAAGTGTGTTGGAAGGGCTTTTCAAACACATTACACTTGAGCAGGGACTTGCAACATGCTTAGTTTTCCAGTTGTGTGTGTGTCTGCCTGTGTGTGTTTGTGAACATGGTTGCTCCAAGATTGAAGGAACAAGTAAAGAGAGCTAGTCATTAAAATGCACGGTGTGTTCAGGTGACTGCTAGGTGCCTTTCATGTGAGATTCACAAAGTGCTTCAGCCTAATGTAATCCCACTGCCCCACATTTACGGATTAAACACTTCACAAAGTTGTTGCAGGTTGTGTATTGCAAAGGTTGGGACAAGCTAATCGAACAAGCTTTTACATCATTGTCAAGATTTTGCTCTCTCATGACTACATCTTTCATGATTGTAATTTATCCAATAATATATAAATGATGATGTTCTTAATGATAATACAAATTGTTGGTGTTATAACACACACCTCTGTTCTCATCCTCCCTTTCCTGGATATATAATATTTTCTTCTACCAGTCTCTTTCAAAATTCCTATTCCTTAATTTGTGGGAAAAAATAAGAGCTTGAAAAATACACCTATTTAACTACCAAATTCCAGTGGATTTGTTGGATTTTCTGACTTAGACATGGAGGTGTGAGCAGGGTAATTGTTTATTGCTCTATAGTCTTCCCTCCGTAAAGGCAACGCCCCCTGTAGGAGAGCATATATGGATTCTGACGGCAGACACATCTGGGATCAAATCCTGGCTCTGCCACTTATTAGCTGTGTGACATTGGAAAGTTTCTTGGCTTCTCTAAGCTCTAGTTTCCTCATCTGTAAAATGGAGATATTAATAACTATTCCAGGATTGCTAGAGAGATTGCTAGAGTATATGAAAAATTCCTGGCACAGAGAAAATGATCAGTAAAAATTCTCTTTCCAATCCCCCTTATTCATTGTAATAAGCATAAACTGTACCAAACTTCCACTTACTTGTGAACATAATAGAACAATTTTTATGTGTATTTCTTCACCTTAAAGCCACCTAACTTCTAAAAAGGGCCTTACCATTTGACACTCAATCTCACATGGCTCATCTCATTGGATCCTCCCACAAGCCTGTGAGGTACAGCATCTTAAAATCTCTCACCCACCACTTCCTGAGAGTCGCCTCTCTGCCAAATGAGATGCTGGGATTACAGCACTCAGTCACAATCACTGCCCTACAGAAGCCCCAGTCAGATGGGCAGAGGCAGATGAGAACGCCTGCTACAATTCAGCCTTTAAGTGCTCTGAGACAGTTAAGTAGAGGGCACTAAGGAAGCACAGAGGAAGAGCACCTAATTTAAGCTGACCTTTGGAGTGAAGTGGGGAGTTAAATCTAATCAGGCAGGATAAGTAAGAGTTTCTTTTGTGGGAGATGGGAGGAAGTGTTGGGGTGGGGTGAGAGAGGAGGGAGGGAGTGAAATTTTCCAGGAAGAGGAAATCGTTATTATTGAGGCTAGAAGAAAAAGTCCACACTTGTGATCAAATGAATCTTCTAGTCATCATATTTTGGTCTTATAGTTACAGGTATGACATGAAGGATACAGCATTGTGAAATGAATGGGCTTTGTAA
>PVKY010010573.1:0-12542 GCA_004027775.1 Bradypus variegatus
GTTATCGGGGGAGAGGGGTCGGGGTATTATGGAGTTGTAGGTATGGGATTTGTACTGTTTTAGCAACCGTTCCTGTACAATTGAACCTATTTCAAAATAAAATTTATTAATAATAATAAAAAAAGTCTCTTTACCTACATGTCTGGTGCCTGAGGTGGAAAGACTAAAGAGCTGGGGGCTGGGACAGCTGGGGCTCCCTGGTCTTCACTCTCTCTCTGGTCTTTCATAAATGGTCTCTCCAGTGTGGCCATCCCAGTAACCAGACTTCTTGCATGGTGATCAAATGCTCCCAGAGCAAGTGTCCCAAAAGGAACCAGCAGAAACTGCATGGCCTTCCCTAACTTCACCTTGTAAGTCACTCAGCGTTACTGCATGCTCTTCATTTAAAAAATCACAAAGTCTCAAGAAGCTAGGACATAGACTCCACCTCTTGATAAAGGAATGTCAAAGAACTTGCTGACTTATTTTTTTTAATTCAGTTTTATTGAGATATATTCATACACCATACAATCATCCATGGTGTACAATCAACTGTTCACAGTACCGTCATATAGTTGTGCGCTCATGACCCTAATCTATTTTTGAACATTTTCCTTACACCAGAAAGAATCAGAATCAGAATAAAAAATAAAAATAAAAAAGAACACACAAATCACCTCCCCATCCCACCCTATTTTTTATTTAGTTTTTATTCCCATTTATCTACTCATCCATCCATACACTGGATAAAGGGAGTGTGATCCACAAGGCTTTCACAATCACACTATCACCCCTTGTAAGCTACATTGTTATACAATCATCTTCAAGAGTTGAGGCTACTGGGTTGGATTTTGATAGTTAAAGGTATTTACTTCTAGCTATTCCAGTATGTTAAAACCTAAAATGTGTTATCTATATAGTGTGTAAGAATGTCCACCAAGTGGCCTCTCAACTCCATTTGAAATCTCTCAGCCACTGAAGCTTTATTTCATTTCATTTCAAATCCCCCTTTTGGTCAAGAAGATGTTCCCCATACCATGATGCCAGGTCCAGACTCATCCCCAGGAGTCATATCCTGCATTGCTGGGGAGATTTACACCCCTGGGAGTCAGGTCCCACGTAGGGGGGAGGGCAGTGAGTTCACCTGCTGAGGTGGCTTAGCTGGAGAGAGAGGGCCACAAATGAGCAACAAAGAGGCACTCAGGGGAGACTCTTAGGCACAGTTATAAGCAGGTTTAGCCTCTCCCTTTCAGTAATGAGCTTCATAGGGGCAAGCCTCAAGACAGAGGGCTTTTGCTGACTTGTTTAAAACCATCACACGTGGTCAAGGAATTGGAAACAAGTGAGGAATGCAAACTTGACTGGACATTAATAATGTGCTGGGGCTCTTCAGATTATGTGCTGCCTTGTTCTCTGATAGTTAAGTGTGGTGGTTTGGAGCTGTATGTGCCCCAGAAAAACATGTTCTGAAACTTAATCCATTCCTGTGGGTAGAAACCCACTGTAAGTGAGACCTTTTGGTGAGGTGACTTCAGTTAAGGCATGGCCCAGCCCAATCAGGATGGATCTTAATCCTATTACTTGAGGCCTTGATAAGCGAATGAAATTCAGATACACAGAGAGAGAGAAAGCCACAGAGGGAGCAGCCAGAAGCTGAACATCAACAGAATCCAGAAGAGAAGAGAAATCAGGAGACGCCGCCAAGTACCTGACCACGTGACAAACTAAGGACGAAGGGTCCCCAGCAGCCACCCCCAGAATGCCACGGTCTTTGGGGAGAAAACTGCTTTGATGATGCCTTGATTTGGACTTTTTCCTAACCTCAAAACCACGAGCCATGAAATGCCTATTGTTTAAGCCAGCCCATTGAACAGCATTTGCTTGAGCCGCCAAGAAAACTAACACAATGTGCCAAGTACAACCGGCTCTTTCTCCCACCTAGCGAAGCTTGTGAACCAATTCCTTTCCTACTCACTGTCATGATTCAGGGTGGAGGAAAACTGTTAATACTCAGATTAACAGTGTGCAACCCAAACCCTGGCAGTTTAAAATCTATGTTATTAGGAAGAGAAATTTGAATAAATCTTGCAACCCGTTTCTGAGCTTCTATCATGTCTTTAGTATCAATGTGCACCCATGCTACTCCTGGCAGTACTAGAAGGTGTAAATCTGACTCTGTTAAATATTGGGGTGGGGGGTGAAAGTTATCACAATGGAGGTAGGATGCAAGGATGGGAAAGGGTTCAGGGTTGGCTTCGAGCTGCCTGAATTTAACTTCTGGCTCAACCACATAAGCTGCAGGCTTTTGAGCAAGCTTCTAAACCCCTTGCAACCTCCTTTTCCTCCTCTGATAAATGAAGATGATAATTGTACCCACCTCATGGTTTCTGTGAGGAACAAATTAGATATTTCACAAAAAGCTCTTAGAACAGTGTGTATCACGGTGCAATGCTCAAACAACTATTAGCTTTTCTTAACATTCCTTTAAGATCTTAGAATTTTTGCCATGAAGCATGGGATTTTTATTGACGGGAGTTTGGCCTGATGACCCTAACTCTCAGAAAACGTTGATGCAAGTATACATGAGTCGACATAAATAGAAGAATAAAAATGTTCAGATTGGTCTGACACAAAGAAAATTCTTTAGCAATTATGAGCCTATAAAAAGAATGAGAGCAACATTACTCTTCTCAACACAGTTCCAAAACAACTTGACTCAGGATAAATTACAGTACAGACAAGTACTGAGTACCCTGGAAGCTCCTTTGCACATCACTATGAAAGTTACAGGGTTGAATGCACCGTCTGGCAGCAAGAAAATGTCAGGCAGGAGTGCGAAGGTTGGAATTGCTAAGATGGAAACAAAAGCAAACACATTTCACCATTTTGAGGAGTCATCAAGGTTGAGCTTTGCAGCTGTAATCCTGTATGAAAGCAAATACCGGCCCCTGGCTAGAAAAAAATGGGATGTAATTATGTTATGATGAGCTGGGAGAAAGTGGCAAAGAAAAATTGTAATGCAAGGCATGATGGATGCTGTTTTGTCAATTGGAACTGCTGGAATGCAGCAGTGGAGCAAAGCGGCATAACAACTCTTTTTTTCCCTCTTCCAATCTGGCAAGCAGAAATACAGAAGCATACCGCATCTTTCTGCTCTGTGTTTTTTCTTGACATAATTATGTCAGGTTTATAAAATGGATAGTAGAGTTATCAATAATGAAAATAAAGTGATATACCACTGTGAGGCACAAAGCTGTAATTTTATTGAAACGAGACTTCCTCTTGCTTTTTTATAAATTTCGAAAATTACATGGGGGTTGGTTCTTCATCTTGAGGTCATTTACACGACAGGAAACTATCCATCTCTGAATACATGGCTTCAAGTGGTGTGGATTTTTTTGTACATTGAGTCAGCGCTAATCACATTTTAAATCATGATTTATGTCATGGTCATAAGGACTCAACTTAGATCATTAATCAAGAAGATTTGATGTGGTGTCTGTTCGGTCTAGTGGTTTGGTGGCATCTCAATGCATGTGCTTCATCAAGAGGTACAAGGTGTATTCTGTCTTAATGCAGTATTTTAATTTCATGTGTTTTCCAGTTAATACTTTTATAGCCAAACAAGAAATCTGAGTGATGATTCAGTTATTTTTAACTTAGCCAAATTATTGGAAGCATATTCCTTTGAATTTCTTTCCTGTGAAATTAATGATTCATAATTTAACAGAATGACCATGAATATGTGGACTGTTATGGATTGAACTATGTCCCCCACAAAGACACATTCAACCCCCAGTCCTGTGGCTGTGAACTCATTTGTCAACAGGGTCTTCGAAGATGTTATCCATTAAGATGAGGCCAAACTGAATCAAAGTGGACTTTAATCTGGAGTCCTTATATGCAGAAGAGTAGAAGAAAGAGGAGACAGAAGGAGACAGATGGTGTTCTAGTTTGCTAGTGCTGCTGGAATGCAAAACACCAGAAATGGATTGGCTTTTATAAAAGGGTTTATTTGGTTACACAGTTACAGTCTTAAGGTCATAAAGTATCCAAGGTAAGGCATCAACAATCGGGTACCTTCACTGGAGGATGGCCAATGGTGTCCAGAAAACCTCTGTTAGCTGGGAAGGCACGTGGCCAGCATCTGCTCCAGAGTTCTGGTTTCAAAATGGCTTTCTCCCAGGACGTTCCTCTCTAGGCTGTCATTCCTCAAAAATGTCACTCTTAGGTGCACTTGGGATATTTGTCCTCTCTTAGCTTCTTCAGAGAAAGAGTCTGATTTCAACAGCTGTCTTCAAACTGTCTCTCATCTGCAGCTCCTGTGCTTTCTTCAAAGTGTCCCCCTTGGCTGTAGCTCCTCTTCAAAACGTCACTCACAGCTGCACTGATTTCCCTCTGCCTGTCAGCTCATTACATGGCTCCACTGATCAAGGCCCACCCTGAATGGGTGGGACCACACCTCCATGGAAATATCCCATCAGAGCTATCACCCACAGTTGGGTGGGGTGCATTTCCATGCAAATCTAATCAGCACCAAAACGTCTGCCCCACAAGACTGCATCAAAGAACATGGCTTTTTCTGGAGGGCATAATACATTCAAACCAGCACAGATGGCCATGTGAGGGGACAAAGACTGAGTTAGGGATGGTTGGCAAGCCACTGCTGGAATGCTACAGACTTCAGAGAAAACATGATCCTGCTGAACCTTGGACTTCTAGCCTCCAAAACTGCAAGATAATACACTCCTGCTGTTTAAGCCAAACAGTCTGTGGTATTTCTTTTAGCAATTCTGGAAAACTGAGACATGGAGAATATATGTGCCATGCATACTAAAGCAAAACAACTAACCCTCCCCCAAAAGATGTACCTGAACCATTTTATTCAACAGAAATAACAAACATATATTAAATGTGCAGCCGTGTATTTTAAAAAGTAACGTTGGAGTCCGTCATGTGGGGTGCATTGACGGCTGAAATCCTGGAGACAGAGAGCCAGTTAGGACATCTTTGCCACAGCCCAGGAAGGAAGCAAAGAGCTCCTAACTCTAGGCAGTGGCAGTCCATTGGCAGCAAGGGACAGCCTTGATGGCCAAGAGGAGAGATGACTTGGTAAAGCAGATGATGAATGCTCGGACAAGTCTTGGGATATAAGACTTGGGCAGGTTGTTTTACGTAAGACTGCAGGCTAAAATCTTGTTTTCTATGTCTTATGCCATTTTTCTTCACTGAGAAGTGATTCTTAAAAATTAAATTATCATTATTACTGTACTTGAATATGCCAAGTATCTATAGTCTTTATCAATATAGTGTTTGTTGAGTGTTTTCCCCTCTCTGTGTGAGGTCTTTTATCAGTTCATCTAAAACTGCAGAGTTTTTTTAATACCACATAATCATATACTTGACTATTTGCATATAAATTATTTTTAGTTTACATGTATATAAAATATATTTTCATATAAAATATTGGTGGAAGACATTAAAGAAGATCTAAATAAGTGGAGAGATATACCATGCTTACAAATTAGAAGTCTTGATACTCTTAAAGCATCACTTCTCCCCATATTGATCTATAGATTTAATGTGCTCCCAATCAAAAGTTCAGCAGACTGTTTTGGAAAACAAAATTGAGAAGTGAATTCTATTTTTTATGCCTCTTAACTTTTTCTCTGATATTTTCCATCTTTGCCTTTTTGCTCTACATCTTGGAAGATTTGTATGTTTTTCTTTTCCAGGTAACCAACTTAGTATTTACCCATGCCCATCATGTTTTCTGGGACCACTGATTGCTTCTTTTATTTCAGTAAGCATATTCTGATTTCTAAGAACTTTCTGGTTCTGATAATTCATTTGACCCGGCAATGTGTTCTTATATTAAGGCCATGCTGTGGGTACTAATTAGAATAGATTATATGTGTGTCCATATTGTGGTCTATAGATACTATTTTCCATAAAAAAGAACAAGGCTCCTTGGAAGAAAGGCAGATTCCATATCCGGAGCAGGAAATATACAAGATGAACCCATGACATCTTGTCATACCAGAAAGCAAGGAGACTTGTGGTAACTACAGAGGTTGTTTCAAAAGGACCCAGAAAAAGAAAAAAAGGGCACCCAGTGTTTTTACTTTAATTGTTCTTTTTCACTTTAATTTTTATTCTGATTATTTTTGTGTGTGTGGTAATGAAAATGCTCAAAAATTAATTTTTGTGATTTGGTGATGAACACACAACTATATAATGGTACTGTTAACAATTGATGGTACACTTTGTATAACTGCATGATATGTGAATATATCTCAGTAAAATTGAATTGAAAAAAAAAGAAGGACCGGGAGCCAATTTGAAGAGGCTTGCACTGGTCATGTATGGGACAATTTGGGCATCAGTAAGGATAATAGCTACAATTGATTGAAACAAGTAAAATATGCTAAAATACATGAGTTTATAATGATAATAAAAATTTTCCCTTTAAAGTATCCTAGGGAACTAATCATTATTTTAAAAAGTGATAAGTAGAGGAAAAGAATCAATCAAACATTAATCTTGCCCGTGCTATATGAGCTACATCTCTGGTTAACCAAATAGTTGATGAGTGGAAGTTTTCCTGTGTTGGCGTATTACAGCAAATAAATGAAGTAGGGATGATAGAATTGGAAAAGCATCATTTTGCAGCATCTAATGAATTAATAGATTTGTTAATAATCATTCTGGCTACTAACATCACAAAAAGTGGGACAGCCAGATGTTGTGTGCCTCCTGAAGGAAATACACAATACTACCTATGAAGTAGATTTGCCCACCTGCCCCCAAATCAAATTTAAATTGAATAAAGCCTCTGAATCTAACTACCAATTTACAGAAAATGCAGTGAACAAAGGGGCAAGTTAAAAGTCACCGTGGACATGCACTCAGCAAAATCCAGACTGTGGGAAACCCTGCTGGACCAGCAATCTAATTTCCTCAAAAATAGATTTCAAGGGAAAAAAGAAAAGAATAGAGGCTGAACCTCCATATTAAAAGAGATTTAAGATACATATCATTGAATCACATTGTATGTTGAGGAAAATTTGAGCACTGACTGGTTACTTGATGATATTAAGAAATTATTATTATGTTTATATATGTGATAATGGTATTGTGGCTATGTTTTCTGAAAAAAGAGATAAAAACTGAATGTTTTGCAAACACCTACTTGAATATTTATGGATGAAATGCTATGATGACTGGGATTTGCCTTAAAATAATCCAGAGCAGGTGTGAACATGAGTGGGATTATAGATGGAGCAAGATTGGCAATGTGTTAGTAACTATTGAAGTTGGGTGATAAGTACATTTACATTATACTTCATTATACTAACCTCTCTTCTTATGTAAATGTTTGAAATTTTCCATAATGAAAAATTTAAAAGGCAAACTGAAAGACAAATGATAAGCTTGGGAAAATATTTTCATCGCGTATCACAGACAAAGATAACCTGGTGTTTCGGTTTGTTAATGCTGCTGTTTTGCAAAACACCAGAAATCAATTGGCTTTTATAAGGGGGGTTTATTTGGTTACAAATTTAGTCTGAACACAATGAAAATGTCCAAATTAAGGTATCAACACTAGTATACCTTCATTGAAGGAAGGCCAGTGGTGTCCAGGAAAACCTCTGTAAGCTGGGAGGGCACATGGCTGGCATCTGCTGATCCCAGGTTGAGTTCCATCTCATCTCTCAGCTCCTGTGCATTCTTCACAGTGTTGCTCTTGTATTGTTTGTCCTCTCTTTGCTTCTCCGGAGCAAAAGTCTGCTTTCTGCGGGTGTCTTCAAAATGTTTCTCTAAGTTGCAGCAAGCATCTGAGCCTGCATGGCTCTTTTTAAAGTACTCCAGTAAATCAATCAAGACCCACCCTGAATAGGTGGGGCCACACTTCCATAGAAATAACCTAATCAAAGGTATTACCCACAGTTGGGTGGGTCACATCTCCATGGAAACAACCTAATCCAAAGATTCCAACCTAATCAGCACTAATACGTCTGCCCACACAAGACTGCATTAAAGAACATGGCATTTTAGGGGAAGTAATACATCCAAACCAGCACACCTGGTTAACGTATGGAAAACCTACAAATTTAGAAAAAAAAAGGAATTAACAACCAAATAAAAACTTGCGTTTCATAGAAAAAGAAATACAAATAGTCCTAAAAGAAAAGATGCTCAATCTCATTCATAATAAGAGAAATGAGAATGGAACAATGAAGAAAGCATTTCTCCACCTATCAGATTAGCAAAAATGTGAAAGGATAACAAAACATTCTGTTGGTGAGGCTGTTGGGAAACAGGCCCTCCTCTGTCGCTCGTAGGAGTGCAAAATAGAAAAGACTCAAGTAGAGCAATTTGGCAGTATCTATCAAAATTACAAATTCATTTACCCTTTGAAATGAGCAATTCCTGGTCTACAAACACATCAGATAGCCTCACACATCTATAAAATGAAGCTTAGTTTATTATTAGCTACAAGTTGGACAAGTGACCCAAATTTTGTCTATAGAGGACTAGTCAAATAGAGAATGGTACATCGCCTGCATGTAGTAGTATACAGCCTTAAAAAGAATGAGAACCCTCTCTATGTATTGATATGGAAATATCTTCAAGGGTATACTATTAAGTGAAAAAAAAAAAGCAGAACTGTATGGATAGTATGCCCTGTTTTGTGTAAGATGGGAAGGAAAATAAGTATATATTTTTATTTGTTGCATTTGCACAAGCAACTAATAAAAGTGATTATAAGTTGGGCAAGGGTGGGAGTGAGAATTCTCAATGTGTATCTTTTATTTTTCTTTGATTTTTGGAATCATGCAGGTATAGTACACATTTCTATACTTTAAAAATTAAAATAAGTTTAAGGTTTAATGTGTATTTTTCTCTGGGGTCCTGAATCATTTCTGATTCTTCCAGGATTGGTTGTCTTTTTTTCTCTCAATCTTTTCGTGCTTGGTGGTGATTTTCTTCAAATACCTGGTGAGCATTAGATGTTGTTTGTATTTATTAATGAAGGGCAATACTGGCTACTATAGGCAGCAGGTGGAGGGTTGCTCTGCTGATGTGTAGGTCTCTTTCCCCCGTCGCCCTGGTCCTAGAATGATAGTGCTGATGACAGTTTCAGCATGGGCAGGGAGTGTGGGTTCCTGGGCAGACGTAGGTCACCTGCCTGGTACGGGTCAGGGAGTAGGTATCTCCACAGGCACCAAGGTGTGAAGGGCTTTGTTCTGATGTATTTTGGTCCGTGGCTGAGCTGACTTTCCTTTTTTGTTCTCCTGTACCCTCCACCCTGTGTCTATCTGTACTCTGCTCTGTTCCTCTCACCTAGAACACTTTCTTGATGGAGGCTTCTCTGCCAGTAGCTGTATTTACAGAGAGAGGGAGGGACTCTGATGGTCCCAGCTGTTGTGGATGCAGTTTAGATACCCAAGAGTAGCTCACTCCTGCTCCTTGTCCTTGTTTACTCCCATTGGGGGCTTCTCCAAGGCTCTGCTGGGAAGAACACGTTGATCCTCTGCCCTGATGTCTCCATCAATCTGACTCCAACTGCTTTCTCTCTTCCTGGTATGCCTCTAAATTTCTGATCTGCAGTGGCACCCTCTCTTGTTTCTAATGCTATTATATTTCATAAATTAAAAAAAACTTTTTCTACTGCCTTTATGAGGGGACCTTGAGAAGCAGGGGTTGTGGATGTGTGTGTTCCTGAGACCCTCACAATTGCAAAATCATGATCATCTCCCCTCATCAAGACAAAGTTACATTTATTGATTATATTCATTTAAGAAGACAGGGATATGAATATATTTAAGTAAGATGTCAGAATGAATCAGTATTCAGTCAGAAAAAGCATCGACATAGGTATTTCAAGCGGAGAGGGATCTAACAGAGGAAATTTGTTTTCAAAAGCCTAAGAAGAGGGATTTATTTCTGGCATGACAGTGTAAGGAGCTTGGCTGATCTGCTTCCCAGTACAAGTGGAATAAATTTTTTTAAAAGACAACCATTTAAAGCCT
This sequence comes from Bradypus variegatus, assembly GCA_004027775.1. Classification (NCBI taxonomy): domain Eukaryota; kingdom Metazoa; phylum Chordata; class Mammalia; order Pilosa; family Bradypodidae; genus Bradypus; species Bradypus variegatus. The sequence continues at coordinate 10,017 of PVKY010010573.1, forward strand.
CTGGAAATGGTCCTAAAGGCAAACAGCAAAAGAAGATATATCTATACAAGAACATCTGTGAAACTTCCGTAAGAAAAGCGAGAATCTGTGGTATTTGAAAGAAGACCACTCCCACTCTGCCCCTTCCCAATCCAGTGAGATGGAAACTCATCCAGACAAATGCAGCCAAGAATACAGAGCCACTCTGCACCCCTCCCACCCCACCCCCAGCCCCAGCACCCAGGCAGAGGGCTCTTTTCCCTGAAAGAGCAGGACATCAGCATTTCCCATCCTGCCCCCAGCTACCTGTTGCTGAGAATAAGTCCCAACACAATAGAGTGTGGTTGAGATCTGGAAGCTACTTTCTTCTGTCCAGTTCCCACTAGTGGAACTGAGGCTCTGCCTTGGGTGTAGCACATTGAGAATTCTGGGGTCCTGATACATCTTCACCTGGCTCATGAGGAAGTGGTTCCACACTGCAAGCTGAGAAGACCCCAGGCTGCTGCCTCCCACTCCACGGAAGTCTTAGCTCCCAGAGTGGGTGTCACTCACAGGGAAGCCTGCCATTGTCCTCTCCTCCAGCTCCAGAGTCCTGGCTCTGAGATTTTGCCTGGGGGGAGAAACAGGTCATGATTGGATAGCACCTAATCTTTTCCCAAAGGAACTGACTTTATGCACAACAGAGAGTGAAGATGTTCAAGGCTAAAGGTACTGTTGGGAAGGGTGGATGTTGGGGTGAAAAGCATTGGGGAAATTCAAGATATAGGATAAATTGTAGGCAAGAGAGAATATGACAGCTGAGAGGAGCCCTCCTGGGGTCAAGAACAGACACTAACCACTGACCTCAGAACTATTCCTTCAAAAGAGCCAAAAGGAATAGAAGGGAACTTTCTCAACCTGATAAACAGCATCTACAAAAACCCACAGCCAAAACCTGCTTGTAAGTGTGCCTAAGAGTCTCCCCCTGAATATCTCTTTGTTGCTCAGATGTTGCTGTCTCTCTCTAGCTAAGCCAACTTAGCAGGTGAAATCACTGCCCTCCCCGCTACATGGGACCTGACACCCAGGGGAGTGAATCTCCCTGCAACGTGGAATATGACTCCCCGGGATGAGTCTGAACCTTGCATCGTGAGACGAGAACATCTTCTTGACCAAAAGGGGGATTTGAGATGAAAAGAAGTGAAGCTTCAGTGGCTGAGAGATTTCAAATGGAGTCAAGAGGTCACTCTGGTGGACATTCTTATGCACTATATAGATAACACTTTTTAGTTTTTAATGTATTGGAACAGCTAGAAGTAAATACCTGAAACTATCAAACTCCAGCCCAGTAGCCTGGACTCTTGAAGATGACTGTATAATAATGTAGCTTACAAGGGGTGACAGTGTGATTGTGAAAACCTTGTGGATCACACTCCCTTTATCCAGTGTATGGATGGATGAGTAGAAAAATGGGAACAAAAAACTAAATGAAAAACAGGTTGGGATGGGGGAGTGATTCAGGTGTTCTTTTTCTTTTTCTTTTTTATTCTTATTCTGATTCTTTCTGGTATAAGGAAGATGTTCAAAAATAGATTGTGGTGATGTATGTACAACTATATGATGGTCCTGTGTACACCATGGATGATTGCATAGTATGTGAATATATCCCAATAAAACTGAATTTAATTTTAAAAAAAGCAAGTGAGAATGGAGATTTAACTATAAAAGTCATAGAGTGCATTAAAAATGACACTATAAAACCAAAACAAAACAAAACAATAACAAAAAACCACAGCCAACGTCATACTTCATGGTGGAATACTGGATATTTTCTTCCTAAGATCAGGAACAACACACGCATGTCTGCTTTCATTGCTTCTGTTGTGTTGGAGGTCTAGCCAGGGCAAGTAGGCAAGGAAAAGAAATAAAAGGCATCCAGATTGGAAGGGAAGAAGAAAACTCTCTATTTGCAGATAATATGATCTTGTATACAGAAAGTCCTAAGGAATTAAAAAAAAAAAACTATTGGAACTAAAAATTGAGTTCGGGAAGATTGAAGGACACACAAGATTGTTATGAATTATGTCCCCTCCAAAAATATGTTCAAGTTCTAAACACCAATCTCATGAAAGGCTGTGATCTTATTTGGTAATAGGATCTTTGAAAATGTTATTAGTTAAGGTGATGCCAAACTGGATTTGACTGGGCCCTAATCCAAGATGACCAGTGAATAAGTAGAGGAAATTGGACACAGAAAGACAGAGAGAGAAGATGGCCATGAGACACCTTGATTGGACTTATGGTCTCCAGAACTGAAAAAATGAATTTCTACTGTTTTAAGACACCCAGCTTGTAGTAATTTGTCACAGAAGCTCTAGGAAACCAAGATGGCTTTTGGTACTGGGAGCTGAGGTGCTGCTGTAACAAATACCTAAAAATGTTGTAGTGCCTTTGAAGTTGGGTAAGGGGTAGAGGTTGGAAGAAATTTGAGGACTTGATTAAAGAAAGCCTAGATTGCCTTGAAGAGATTATTGGCAGAAATATGAATGCTTGATGTGTTTCTGGTGA